>CATOUR010000691.1:0-28288 GCA_951848785.1 Callosobruchus maculatus | reverse complement strand
AAATCTCCGGTCTTCGGGAGAAGCACGGTTCGACCCTCGACAAACCAAGCCGGAATTGGCTGCTCCTGATTTAGCCACGAGTTAAAAACTCTAACTAAGTGCCGGTGGCAACTGGGGAATTTTTTCCACCAGTAGGTGTTTATGCCATCCGGGCCAGGAGCTGCGAAATTCTTTGCGCCTCGTAAGGCGTCAAGAATTTCTTCCGTGTTTATCGGATGACGCAGTACATTCAAGTTAGGAGTCCTCCTACAAACGGACTCGAGCTGCGCCAAGGCCGGAGTGTCTGCTGAGAAAGGTTTGGGTTGTTCGTAAATGTCCCTCCAAAAGGCCTCCACGCGATCAGCAGTTGGCGGCTGCTCTATGGCTGGAGGCGGCTGTTGGAAAAGGCGAGAAGGTCTTTCGTAGAACATTCTGTTCTGCTCCAGACCTCTCGCCCGCGCCACCAACGATCGCTTAGCAGCGATTAGCATCCGTATCCTGTCAAGACAGTGTTGCTTGACAACAACCAGTACCGCTTGACTGAGTGTATGATGGTCGCGCCTCAACCCGTAGGCTATCTGGCGCACTCGGCGCGTAAAAGGCTTCCCAGCTGCTCTATATTCCATCACACACTGGATACGGGATGCTTCCTGGCGAGCCAACTGGATTTTCACTTCCATTTGGCGCACCCGTCTCTGTGCTCTCTCAACAGGAGAGTCTCTCACTCTCCCCTGTCTAGCTAGCCTCAGAGCCGCAGCGTAAATTTCGCAATTGATGCTCCAAATGTCAGAGGCCTCCGATAGACGTTCACCCACAACCTCATCCTCTCTCTTCAAATCTGTCAGCTTCAAGGACCTTCCGTTGTTATGCAAGGCCCTTCGGTCTCTGAAATCCCCAGGTGAGACGACTTGGCCGATTTCCCTCTCAGCGGGCCTTACCGGCGAACTTTCAGCCTGGTTAACAGGCCTTCCGTCCGCCGAAGGGGCAGGCTGAGCTGGAGCACGAACATATCCCTGCCTCCGGAGGTACGATACATAATCTCGCAAATTCTGAGAGGTAAGCGTGCTATGCTCTGGGTGCATTTCACACCACCTCTCATACATGCGGGACATGTATCCCCTACGGCGCGGGCTACTGCCCTCGTAGCAGCTCAGCAGGTCATCCCTGAGCTCCATCGTCCACCTAAAACGGTCCATGTCATTGCGGGGGTCGTCAACAGGGCGATCCGAAGCACCGCCACCTTGCCCAACGCCGGCTTCCGAAACCGGCTCGGTGTGGGTGCTTTTCTTCCGGGGTGGTCGAAGATAGGGCCCGTCAGGTGGTTAGCCTTAGGGCCCCCAGTCGACATTTCCGGAGGCAGCCGTCCAAATTGCCTCCTGAGGGTGTACCTACGAAGGTTGCCGGCTGGCTTACATCCTTGGGCTTGGTATACCCCTCGGTGTCGCCACGCACCGAATAGCCTCTTGATGTTGGGCGGCTTCCTGGGGGTTTATGAAAACAGCCGCTTCTAACATGAAGAACAGACGCTGTCGGAGTACCGCTCCTCACATGGAGATCCGTCGTGTCCTATTAATTGTGGAATAGCCGATCCTCTGGATGCAGACGCTATTCCACTGAGCTAGTTTTGGTCCGCCCCGGGTATTTGATTTCCCTGGTACCACCCATATCTGGGAGGCGTTCCCCTGTCCGCCACCTTTGGGAGGCGCCACTGAGGGGATCTAGCAACCCCTCGCGGTAACCCCTTATTATTACCCCTTATTATTATATGTTTAAAACAAAAAAGTGCAGCCCGGGCTCCGACACACCGGGCTGCTGTTCCATTACCCAATGACTACTCCTCACACCGTGAGGTGAGCAATCACTGGGTCCGCGAATCGTGCGCCCTAAGTAGACGAAGGGACCCAAGGATGACTGCCTTCTGCATTCTGGCGGCTAAGATGTGCGCCGCCGCACGGCACACCGGTATTTTGCGCAGTGCAGAGAGCAGCGTATTCCTCATTCCACCTAGGGATCCAATGACCATAACCAGCAGACTTACAGTGTAGTCTGGCCAGAGCCTGCGAAGTTGTCCGAGCAACTCCTGATATTTGGTCCGCTTTTCCTCCTCCTTAGAGACGATGTTCACCTCGGCAGGCGCCGAAAACTCAATAACGAACATCGTCTTCTGTTGGTGGTCGAGAAGGACTATGTCGGGCTTGTTTGCCTGTACAAGCTCGAGGGTGGGGAACGAGTAGTTCCAGTAAATCCGGCATCTCTCGTTCTCCACAACGGACTCTATATCCCCTGGAGCGTATGGCAGCACCGGTGTCTCATCGATACCGTATGAGTGCCTCAAATGATAGTAGAGCACTCGTAGAGCCGCGTTGTGCCGATGGACGTAAGCCGTCCCAGCGTACGTCTTACACGCCAACAAGAGATGCATAAGCGTCTCTGGCGCCTGTCGGCAAGCTCTACAAAGGGCGTCGGGTACATCTAGACCCATAACCCTTTTACGGTACACCAAGGTGTTGAAGACACCGTCTTGGCAAGCCATTATAAAGCCCTCAGTCTCCGACTTCAACCCACTAGACCTTAGGAAAGAGAAGGTCAACTGCTCAGACAAGCCATGCTCTTCCAGATGTTTGTAGAAGATTCCATGCATTGGCTTATCTTTATGAAGTCTTAAAAGGAAGTCGACTTCGGCAGTTTTAAGGTGGGATTTTAATTCTGCGGGAGCAAGTTCCGTAATGGACTGCTGACACCTCCGCTTGAAGTCGAGTGTGAGGCTGAGCTCCTCGGCTGCTCGTTTCGCTGCGCTAAAAAGAAAGGCTCCTTTTCCCGCATTCTCGTGCTCTCGCACAAAGCGGATCAGGGGATCGGTGCTGTTCGTTACATGGCAGGCAGTGGCCAGTACTACTCTGTTGTGCAGACGCTCCAAACTCAATAGTCCACGCCCTCCCAGGTGTCGCGGGAGGTATATTCGCGGGACAGAGGACTTAGGATGCAGGCTTCTCTCCATATTCATCCTTTTGCGGGTCTTCGTGTCGATTTCCTTCAGCTCGTTCACTTTCCAGTGTATAGCACCAAAGGTGTATAATAACAATGGGACCGCAAGCATGTTTGTGGCAGCGACTTTGTTCTTGCCGGACAGTTCTGACGACCAGATCTGCCGGAGTCGGTGCAAATACTTGCGGCGGAGACACTCTTTAACCAATGCTGCCTCTTGGACATGACGCTGCGCCACTCCAAGGTAGGTATAAGTATCTCCGGCATGCAGTTGTCGCAAGATGCTCCCATCAACGAGCTGTTCCTCATCTCCACTATCTCCGCTTCGTCCTTTCTTGAGATGAACCAATGCACATTTGTCTGTCCCGAACTCCATTCCGATAGCATGACTGTACTCCTGCACCACCCTCAGCGATTGTTGTAGTTCGCGTTGGCCGGAGGCATAAAGTTTTAGGTCATCCATATAAAACAGATGGGTGACCTTGTGTCTCCGGTTATTGGGCGTGCCACAGCTGTATCCTTTAGTATTTCTCAGCGCTATGGACAGAGGCAAAAGTGAGATGCAAAAGAGCAAGGGACTCAAGGAGTCTCCTTGGAAGACACCTCTTTTCGATGACACCAACTCTGTCTGAACCCGAGTTTCACCTGATGTTATGGTGAACCGGGTCTTCCAGAGTGGCATCAGTTGTTTGATGCACCCCACTATCTGATTATTCACCGAAAGACATTCCAACAGCCGCACAATGAGCTCATGAGACGTGCTGTCGAATGCATTGCGATAGTCAATCCAGGCCATAGAAAGGTTTCGCTTGTACTGCACAGAGTCCTGCGTGACACATCGGTCAATCAACAGGTTCTCCTTGCAGCCAGCTACTCCTTTCTTTGACCCTCTCTGTTCATACACGTCGAGAAATACAGGATTCACAGCTTGAAGGATACGCATGTACAAGATTCTGGTGAAGAGCTTGTAACACGCGTTCAGACATGTTATTGGCCTCAAGGGCGTACCCAGGATTTCAGTTAGGGGGGGCAGGGGGCTGCTTAGTGCTTATACCTGTTTCGAAAATTGACTTTTATTCATTAACTTTTATGATGACACAAAACAAATATTATAAGTACATAATAATTATACTATACATTATGTATAATATATAATATTATATATGTTTATTTTAATTTAACAGTAATCTTCTCGGATTTGCCGAAAATTTGTCTATGACAACCTTTTCAATAAACTCACTGTTGTCTTTTAAATAATTGCGATGTACGCTCATCAGACATAAACCCGTAAGCCTTTCTTCACCCATGGTGCTTCTTAGCCACGTTTTAACTCTTCGCAGCGTACTGAAGGACCCTTCTACGGTCGCCGTGGTGCATGGGATAGTGCTTAAAATAATTAATGCCTTTCTGACAGCAGGGTAAAAAATGTTCGCTTCTTTGAACAGATCAACTACTTCTATGTCCTTTAATTGATCATCTGATAAAGCCTTCGTCACCCATAAATTATGCCAAAGGTTCAGTTCCCCGGTGATATCCAGGTTATAAAATTCTTGGAATGATTCTGCGTTTTTGTGTAGGTCTGCAATGCTGGTTTTTGTCATATACAAGGGATGTAGCCTGCTTAAAGCAAACGCCGGAGTATTTTCTTGGGAGAATCGAATATTCAATGATGAAATGAGTGAATCAATGTATGGTATTATCAGGGAACGCCGCCAATATTCGTTATCATTGTCTGATGGCGGATTACTTCTATGTGTTTGCTTATGAGCAAGACGTGGAACCGAAATTTCTATATTCAAATCCATTGCAACAGCTCGTGCTTTTTGAAGTATTTCATTACTTATTCTATCAGGAAACTCGCGGTCATTTCTGAGAATGTCCTTGATATTTTTAATGTGTTTTCCTACCGAGATCATGTCGATCGATTTAGCTTGCAGTGCGTTAACTACTGGTTCTATAACTGCTGAATATTTGGCTATTGTTTGTAGAGAAACAATAAACACTGGTTTTGTAACGGCTGAATGCAACTGATATGCAGATTTTCTGGTGGCATAATTTCCCTCTACAGATAACGTTTCTAGAGATTTCACGAGCTCTGAAAAATGTTGAGAAAACTTTCTGATTGATTTATATTTTTCGGACCATCTCGTCTCACATAATCGTGATAGGTTTGGAGCGTAGTTTCGACGTGTAGTCGATTCTCTGAAAAACGTTATAACATCCTTTACAGTGGCGACAGTATTTCTAATTTCTGGCACTGCGTTCGCATCATTCACAACAAGGTTGAGTTTGTGACTTGAGCAATGAAAATATAAAGCACGAGGATATTTTTTTCTCAAAATGGCTTGTACGCCACCCTCTTTTCCTGCCATTGTAGAACAGCCATCTAATCCAAACCCTACGCAATCTTCTTTGGAGAGGTTAGAACTAATTAAGAAATTGTCAATTGCTTCGGCGATTGCGGAAGCATTTTGTGCTTTTAGTTCAACGAACCCTACAAATTCTTCTCTGATTTTACTTTTGCTTTCGTCGTAGAACCGCACGCCTATTGACAGCTGTTCTTTCCCAGATACGTCTGCTGTTTCATCAGCTAAGATTGAGTAAGCCATGGTCTTCCGAACCTCACTAATTACATTCTCCTGAATAACTTCGCCACATAAATTTATTAGTTCGTTTTGTATTCTTGGCGAAGTATAAATTGCATTTCGACGGCACTTTTCAAAGTGACTCTTTAATTTGTTGTCCCCTGAATCGATTCTCAACTTCAATAAATCTAATAAAACACCCTCATCTGCTTGTTTGCCCCTAAGAGGCATATCATGTGTACCGCAAAATACTATACAAGAAATAATTGATGACAATATTTGTCTGTTTTCATCGATTGCTTTTTGGTGTCCACTTTGCAGTTGGATGTCTACAGGAACATTTTCAAGAAAATTT
Source organism: Callosobruchus maculatus (assembly GCA_951848785.1). Classification (NCBI taxonomy): domain Eukaryota; kingdom Metazoa; phylum Arthropoda; class Insecta; order Coleoptera; family Chrysomelidae; genus Callosobruchus; species Callosobruchus maculatus. The sequence goes on along the minus strand of CATOUR010000691.1, from coordinate 22,384 downwards.
TTTGCAGCATTTGTCGCCGTTTGGTGAAGGTTGGTCGTTGCATGCTTTCGGCAGTCTTCATGCATATTTTTGAACTTTAAATATGGCCTGACCATAAACGATCCCAAAATTCCTCTCACAGTGCTAATGGGCGGAGGGAAACAAAACACAATACTTACAAAGAGCACCTTTTAGTCGCTTGGAATATACTAGCCATGGTGAATATTGATCCAACCAAGCATGATTAAATTTTCTTTTTAAATGGCTTGCATCACTTTCAAAATCGTAATTTCTGGGCGGGATCCAAGGATTTTGTAACAACTCCCTCTTCTTTTCCGTCGATAGCTGGGTAGCCAATCCAACATAACGACCCAGATCATTTTCATGACAGCCATCGTCCACTATAATTTCAGGATCGACGTTGACGTCATAAGTTTGTTGGGATGTCGATGGAGAAGAATAGTCGGCAACAGATATATTAAGAGGTTCTACTGAAGAATTTGACGCTTGTCCAATGTTAGCATGCAATGATATTGGCATTACATGAGTGGTTTTATCATGGTTGTCATTTTCATCGCTTCCACTGCTACTTTCCCGACCTTTTTTTCTTTTTTCGCGTGGCCTCCCTAAAAAATGGATACACAGAATTACCCTTACAGTGTTTAGGCGGGTTGCATAGGACGAAAATCAAAGATCAAGTTTCACATTCTCTTGCATATGGTTTGAACGCCAAATAATCAAAACTAGGTAAGTAATTTGAAATAATACACTTGTTGTGACGTTAGAGAAAAGGGATTTTGTTGTCGGTATGATCTTATTAATAAATCCAAAATATTGCAAGGATCTTTCTTTTATGTTTTTTTTTTAACTTTTTTATCACAAAATATTCACAAATGTTATTTTAGCTATTATAACAAAACCACGTGTTGTAATTAATAAATTTAAATATTGTAAGTAATGCCTAAGATATACACTTACAAGAGAGTCATAGCCCCCCTTAAACAAATCAAATAATCATATTAAGTATGTACTTAAGTGTTTTGTTTTGACTCACCTCTTTCAAAGAATTTCCTGATATCCATTTGACGGAGTAATATTTCCAGTTGTTGCGCAGTAAACGTAAATCTCGTGTCTCCGCAACGAAACTATAAGACACTATCTATGGCGTATGAAATATTCGCTCGTATTCCACTCCAAACTGAATTGTATTCGAACTAAATTCACGTGCTCTGCCTTACGTTCCGCTTATATATTGAAAATATTCTCGCTCCCGAAATATGTAGAAAATACTCGAGCTCGACTCTATTTCCATCCTTGTCTTATAATACATGCTATCACTGTCTTTTCTTTCCGGAATAGTCCATGCTAGAATATTCTTCGTGGTATTGCTATTCAATACTAGATGTCTCTATTGACCGTATACAGTATACATTGAGCCTATTTCTTTTTACTGGAAAAAGTACTGCCGTCCGAAACTAGATGGCGTTAGATGTTATTTTCTTCCAATTATATTCAGCTTTAATCCTATATGGCTCTGATTGTCTCGTCGGAAGCGGAAACTACGAGATACCACGGTTTTGTGGGAGATTTAAATTATATTGCATCGCTAACAGTATACTAGAGTCTGTCTAGTGAGTCGCGGCACAGAAATAACCGCGGCAAATTTAAAAATAATTTAGTTGTAAGCACTGAATAGAATATGCTATGAAATTTGAGTTTGATACTTTCACTATTTTATTTTATGAACACTAAGAATCTTAAACTAAATCTGTACAGATATATACTACTTAAAATAATATGCAACATATTGAATATTATTTTATTTTAGCATAGCATTGAAAACAAAAATTATATAATAAAACCAAACTTGCATCAAAACCGTACTTAATTTTTATTTATTCTGTCTCGTAATCAAAATCAGATTCTAGAAATTAAATTATCGACTATAAATCATTACTGACACTTTCATTTGTTAGTGATAACTAACAAATAATAAAAACGAAATAAAGAAATAAATAAAGTGTATCAAAACTTGATCAAAACATTTTGCGTTTCGTTTGACGGCGGCTGAAGGTCGCCATATAAAATATTCTAATAAATACGTTGTGACACGACCGACACGACTCACTATACAGACTCTATATCGAATGTTGTAGAATATTTAACTATAGAAAATAAAGAACAAATCTGGCTGAAAAGATATTTTGTTTCCAACACTTCATTTTGCGCAGAGTAGGTAACACGTTTTTAATTTTTATTTGCCAAAAAAAATTACATTTATTTAATCTTCTAGGGGGGGCAGCTGCCCCCCCCTGCCCCTACCTGGGTACGCCCTTGATTGGCCTGTAGTTTTTGGGATCAGACAAATCTCCGGTCTTCGGGAGAAGCACGGTTCGACCCTCGACAAACCAAGCCGGAATTGGCTGCTCCTGATTTAGCCACGAGTTAAAAACTCTAGCTAAATGCCGGTGGCAACTGGGGAATTTTTTCCACCAGTAGGCGTTTATGCCATCCGGGCCAGGAGCTGCGAAATTCTTTGCGCACCCCTTATTATTATTATTTTTTTTTTAAACAAAAAAGTGCAGCCCGGGCTCCGACACACCGGGCTGCTGTTCCATTACCCAATGACTAATCCTCACACCGTGAGGTGAGCAATCACTGGGTCCGCGAATCGTGCGCCCTAAGTAGACGAAGGGAAGGGAAGGGAAGGGGGATTATTATTATTATGCATGTCTTATTTTTTCTCGCATGGTTGCGGTAGTAACAAGTATTGACGGGCTGTGCCAAGTCAATACCTGACCTATTACTATTCTGAATTCAGGAAGGACCGTACAATGCTACAGGTCTTGAGGATTACAGACTTTTGGAAGGTTTTATGTAACTTTTCATCCAGGCCCAATTGTTGCAGGTGTGGTGTAAATGTATTTGGAGTAAGGCCTGAGACCGACATAATGAGGGGGACAATGACAACTTTGTTTTGTTTCCATAGTCGTTTTATTTCTATGGCGAGATCGGTGTATTTAGATATCTTCCCAGTGTAGGTGTTTTGGATGTTCATATCATTGGGAATCGCAATATCTATTAAGTAGGTCACTTTGTCTGTCTTTGACTGGAAAACTATATCTGGCCTGTTTGCTGGGATGGTTTTATCTGTATGTATTTCAATGTCCCAGTATAGTTTGAATTGATTGTTCTCTAGTACTGAGGTCGGTGTGTAGTTATAATATGGATCTGTGTTTTCAATTAGCTTGTTTGTTGTGGCTAGTGCTTGGTGTATGACTTTGGCTGCAGAGTTATGTCTGGCTGTATACTCAGTTCCAGCGAGAGTTTTGCATCCACTAGTTATGTGTTCTATTGTTTCCTTCTGTTGGTGGCATTTTGTGCAATTGTCATCAGAGATGGATGGATCTTTCATTATGTACTTCCTGTAATTTCGTGTCGCAATCACTTGGTCCTGGATAGCAAGCATAAAACCTTCCGTTTCCGGAAAGAGCTGGCCATCCTGCAGCCAGGTGTATGACTGCTTTTCATTAATGTGGTCTTGTGTAACACGGTATCTATGTTTGCCGTGGAGTGCCTTCTGCGACCAGGTGTTTATTTTTTCTTGTTGTGCTTTTATGTGGTTGTGTGCATCTGCTGCGTGGTCTGGACAAGAAAGGGCGAGTGGTGTGTAGTTTTTGTCTGCTTTTACTATTGCTTTATGCAAGTTTGTTTGTTTACTGTGGAAAAAATGTCTGAGTGATTTTATTTGTTTTGCATGAAGTGACTGTATATCTATAATTCCTCTGCCCCCTTGTTTTCTGTCTATGGTGAGCCTTTCCTTATTATTATTATTATTATTATTATTATGGTCAGCCCTTCAGCTTTTTTAGACAGAACATTCTGTGTATTTCTTCAAAATTGGATGCTCATCTGATACTAGATACCAAAAATGTATAATACTAGAGGCGTAAAATGAATCGTTTTGGAGCACAATTAGGTAATTTCAGTTCAATATCAGAAACAGCTGATCACAGTTGAAATGCCTGTACTGTAATATCAACTCAAATAAAAGAGGTCTACCTTTTATTTGACATTATTATTCAAAGAGGTGCTAAATAAATGTGTTCTATTAATCTATTAATCTTCCTAGTCCAAGAAGAAGAAACGTTGCAGTTGGTATAAATATGACAGTTGCCTTAATATTTTTTACGCTTGCGTAGCTAAAATTAAACTAGTTTGCAAAACTACATACAGAGTGTTCATTTGAAAACTTTCCACCACGGATTTATCGAAAACCGCTGATTACGGCTAGACAAGTCAAAAGATTAAATTTGTCAAATGGACAACCTTTTAACCACAAACTATTTTCTCCCTTGTATCCTTTACCCTCCATGGTAATCCCCTTTAAAACTCTAAATGACAATAGGTACCGGGTTAGTAGCATGTTTGAAAGGTATGTCGAAATTCTCTATTTTGACGGTTGATTTTTTTAAATCGGTGGATTCATTTTCGATAAAATTAGAAAGATCTTTATGTATCTTAATTTGTTTGGATAGGAAACAAAAACGTACGAAAATACCACTTTTTGTTGCAATAATAGTTCAAAATGTTGCCGGTTGCCCAAACTATGGGCGATGTTTAAATTTCTGGCGGAGAGTTGCAAAAACAGTGGAAATGATTGCAATGTATGGTGCCCAAAATCCATGTGCTCGGTAAACTGGATCCGTTGCAAATAAAAAACGGAGAGTTTTGGACAAAGCCGCTCAGGTTGAAGTTTTGGGCTATTTGGGCACAAATCTCAATACTTCGTTACGCAAAATTGTTGAATCGACTGATATTTCATTTGGCTCTATACACGCAGTTATTGAACTCCATAATTTTTATCCGTTCAAAATGAAAATAGTGCAAGAGTTAACCGTTTTGTGAACAAACGACTACAGCGATTGATGTGAATACCATTCATGTAAGGAATATATGCCTCACTGGTATTTAAGTGCATTTGCACATTTTATCTAACTGGATCTGTTAATAATCAGAACTGCGGGTATTGGAGCAATGGAAATCTTCATGCTTCTATAGAAGACCAGTACCCCCAAAAACATAATGTATGGGGCGATAGGTAGGCATTTTAAGAAATTAGCAGTGGTTTGCACCAGTCATAGTTAAACCTTTGACTAATTAAAGCTTAACCTTAATTAAGGCTTAAAGTTGTGTGTCTTTGCACCGGCCATGATTAACTTTAATTATGAGTTAACCTTTTTAACAGGGAAATTTAACGATTTTCAGATTTTACGTTGGCAATCGTGTCATATTTTTGATGTTCTCTGATGGAAATGAAGGTCATGTCACTGTTATTGATGGCTGTCAAACATTGTCTTTCAACTTCAACTGAGGCTATTTGTTTTGATTAAGAAATTTTGGACTTATTTTAGTATTTTTAGTTTCATTTTCATTAACTGATAAACCATTATCATAAACATCCAACTGACAGAACATACCAACAGTGGTAAAAGTAAATCCTTGAAGTAAATGCACTCCTTTAGGTAAGATTTTGTCTGTGAAATAGTTGATTACAGTGGCCAACATTTGGTGGATTTTAGGTGTCTCATTCTGGATCCTCTTAAGTACCTGCTTTTTTACAGGTGTGGAGAAAAAATTATTCAGCTTGCCAAGTATTTGAGACAGAAGGGCAGATTGATACTAGGAGGCAAAGAGCACAGAACGTTATGCGTTCAGAGCTTCATTGTGATGACTTTATAGGAAGTAAATACTAATATGTTCCATATACTGTGTAAATTAATAGAACCAATAAATGCATATGTTATACATATATTATATCTGTCAATAAAATGTGGAGAAAAATGAATCGCTTTCTTATAACTTCTCATATAACAAAATATAGAATATTTCATAGTATCAGTAGCTAATATGTGATATAAAATTGTGTCTAAATACAGCATGCCTTGTTAAAAATGTGTATTTCAAATGATAGTTTGCTTAATATGCTCACAGAGAGTGATTAATTTCTGTCTTGTCAAACAAGATGATTATTTAGAAAAACACTCATTGGGTGACTGTAAAGTTGCACCCATCAGAAGGTAAGTATTATTACTTGAACAGAAACTACTGGCTGAATTCTCTTATATTTTTATTATATATATTTTCTTTCAATATACCAGGGCTTGTCCTGAATAGTAGAAAATTCAGTAATTAGGATAGGGTGATCGGTGGAACACACAACAGTGATGTGGTGCCGCAGTCCTCAATAATACAGTATGGGTCAATATTATTCAAATTACTCGTTTTTTTTAATAAAGAGGCCTCAGTTTTCCACTAGTCGCTTAAAGTATTCATTATCATCTGTCATCCTGAAATAATAAATAAAATGAGTTAAATAAAGTCCAAGTAAGAGCGGGAGACACTTGCATTCTAATTTTTACAGTAATAACTACTACTGTGATAGCTATCCACATAATAATACTGCATGTTGCTGCAAACAAAATAATTCAAGCAGGTCAATCTATTTTCTTTATTATATGTTAAACATTGGGCGACTAAGATGCAGTATCAAACAACTGTCCCCTAGTGAATGTGGTAACTGTAATTTACAAATAAACGTTTTATCTTTGCTGTTTTCAAAATCCATCCAAGCTTTGATCGCCCATGATCTCATAAATTACAGCATTTTAAATAACTGATTTGCTTACCTGCTAAGATAGACTCCTTATTGAACAAGACACCATTAACAATGACCAAAAAGCTGTTGAAAACACAAAAAAATCTCATAAACCATAACACGGTGTCTTACAACAGTGATATTTGTCAAATTCCAGAATCAGCTTTGTATAGTTGTAGATTGAGGTTATGGCCGTATCCTCAGTTCCTCACAACTTGATATTGAATTCAAGTCATCTATTTTGATTCATAATTGGTTATAGAATATAGAAATAATTTTATAAAATATATTTCACAAACTAACCAAACTTATTTCTGTAGTGATCTGTCAGAATATGTTAAACCCACAAATGTCAAAAGTTAAGCCAACAAACGTCAAAGTTAAACCCTACTTTCCTTTTGGCTTAAAGTTAATTATAAGTTTGACGCTAACTACAACCGGTGCAAAGCAATTCGCTCTTTAATTAAGGCTTAACTTCAATTACAACTTTAACTACGACTGGTGCAAACCACTGAAAGTGATTTATTTTTGAGGATGTTGGGAAATATCATCAATCCGCTTGTCACTGAAACAATTGAAAATCAAGAGGATGGAAACCCTGTATTTGATGAGGCTGAAATCTATTTCCAGCAGTGGTTAGGCTATGGCTGGACGACGCGTTGCCAGATAAATAGATAGGGCGAAGAGGACTAGATATCCCGATATGAAGCCACCAGACTTTCATCTATGGGGCCATTTAAAATCTATTGTGTTTAGTTCTCAACCTGAAAGTTTGGATGACCTTCGTCAATGCATCATCGAAAGCAGCCATGCAACTGTTCCGTCCAAAATTTAAACAACGCCTATATCATTGCTTGGGCAATATCGCGCAACACTTTGAGCACTTCTTGCAATAAAAAGTGATATCTTCATCTGTTTTTGTCTTTTTTTTGAAAAAATTAGGATACATAAACAACTTTTCCAATTTTCTCGAAAACGAAAAACCAATTTTAAAAAATTAGAAGCCAAAATAAACGACCCCTTGTCATTATTTTTTTTCAAAGAGACGACCCTGGGGGCAGAGGGTACAGGGTAAAGTAGTTTTTGGTTAAAAAGTTGTCGCCTTGATACATCTTTTGACGTGTTTGGACGATTTTTTCTCTTAATTGGTGGTTTTCGATAAATCCGTGCTGGTAAATTTTCAAATACCCTTTAGGTATAATATAGGGCTGTATTATGCTGCGTTCGTTTTCTACTAAGTATATTGTACAGCTATGAATGTACGTATGAATGCTCAGATCCCATCTGTAATTGGGTTTGCCTGTTCGGTGGTGTAATTATAGTATATTGTTCAACGATGCGATAATAACGCTAATAACTCACCCAGTTGAAGTATGCATCACGAGCCGTAGGCGGCTGGTGTAAATCAACAAGTTAGTTATTACCATTAACGTGAGTTGAATACCATACTTTATCTAAGACCAAATCAAGTAGTAGTACGATTTAAATACATAATGACTACAAGTTATTGACAACTTAATCTCACTTCTGTAAAGTAAATACTGTACACCTTACAGTTATATTTATTGTGTGTATTTAATCATAAACGTTTCCAAAAAATGAGTACTGGTATCTAGTCGGCGTTGGTCATAACCCACGGCTGAAGTGTTAGTTATGAAAATGATTCACCCTGTTTGTTTATAGGTAGTATTACCTCTTCAAAAGTAGCTTGGTAATCGCTGTATAACTTAGTGAGAGTAGATAAAATAAATAAATGGATAAATAATCTGATCGTCGGTTCACTTCCAGCAGAATAATTAAAAGAAACGGAAATTTACCGGAAACTTTCCAGATTTGGTTTTAAGCATTTTATTTATTTTCCACATTTTCCGGGGGGTAAAATTGTGGTGGTACAAGAACCAAGGGGATGAGAAAATCCATAACTTTTTTGTATTCATGAAACAGTTGATACCGAATACTTAAAGGTCCTGCATATTATATTTCTAATCCGGAAAAGATATTCTAGCGTGAAATTTTATAGAAAATTTTAACTGTATACCTACAAAACAACTTCAATGTCGATAGAAACTCGTTAACCTTTTATAATCGTTGGAAGCTAAGAAAAAGCCTGCAGACGTTCAAAATGTCCTTTATCTAATTTTAAGCGTCCATTTTGTTACCAGGCGCAGTAAACCGCTAAACTTTAAGCTATATGCTCGGCTATATGCCATTAAAATTAGATGATGGAATAATTTAATGGATCAGAATATATGACGGATAGTCAGTGGCTGATCAGGTAAGAATTAATACTTACATGAACTTTGAAAGCTCCTCGTATTGTGACCTGAATTTTCTGTGGAATGTTTCTCCGGTATATTCTGTACGCAGGGTTTCAAAAGTTTGTGCACTAGTGGCTTTTTGGACTGTTGCATTATCTTTGTTTTTCATATATCCTTCTGAAGTAAAATACGTACCAAAGAAACCTTAGATTTATATTTTCTGAATTTGACCGTAGTAGTTAAATTATACAGGGTGAGCTTTTAGTACCGGCTCGGTCGATAACACCACTACTATAGGAGATAGCGAAAAAAGTGGTATATAAAAGTTTTAGCCACGGATATGCTCCTTGCTCAGAAAATATCTTGATTTATACAGGGTGATCCATAACTAAGTGGTGGTGGTACTAATGATAATTTTTCTTCCAATATAGGGTATAGGTTACATTACACAGGGTATTCCAAAAGTTATGACTATTTTTATATCCAAATCGCTGTTAAATGTACGTACTGTATATCAAAAAGTGATGAATCAAAAATAATTTTTTTCAACAGATGGATAAAAAACTTTGTCTAGTTTTAAAATCGGCTATAAAAAAGCCCGCGACGTACATTCGTATACAGGGTGATGTAGAATGCAAAATCTAGATTTTCTCTCATTTTTTAAATGTAACCCCCAATATTTTATTATACCAAAGAATTGCTTTTAATATATGCTCTTTCATCTTTGTATAGCACTTGTTATGGCTGCATTCATTAGATTCTGAGATATATCGATTTTTCTACAAATTTTAAATATACCTTCTTCCATTTGTTTACTGAAATTTACTAAAATTTATTTATTTTGAGAATATACTGTCAAATTTCATTTTTGCTTAACAAACAACTAAAATATATGGCCATAATAGTACTTGATCACTTCAAAACACTGGACTAACGAGATAATATAGGTCAAGTGTGCTGAGGAAACAATTTTATAGACGTCGTGCACAATTATCAAGCAGATCTAGCAGGTAGGCTATGAAATATTGAACGACACTGTCCAAATAAAAAGATTCTTCAATCTTTCAAACGCATTAGTTTTAGAGTGCCTACGTTCTGGATATTGTTGTTGATAGATATATGCTAGAGGCAAGTAGGCAACTTGTCAAAGATTCCCCTAATTACCCTAAATGGAAAAATTAATTTTTAAAGCTCGTTTCTCACACAGTACGGAATTATTGAGTAGGTTATGGAAACCGTCACTTCTTCAAAGCATACCTGATGAATGTGTTTGATAACGATGCATCACTCCTACAAAATTGTTTCCACAGCATACTTGACTTTATTATCTCGATGATTCAGGATTTTGACTTCATCAAATACTATCATGACCTTATAATTTAGTTGTTCGTTAAATAAAAAAAAAATTCGATAGTACCTACTTTCTTAAAATAAATAAATAAATTTCAGTACACGCAAATGGAAGCTATATTATTTTAAATTTACCGAAAAATCGAAATATCCTGGAAACTGATGGACGTAGGTACAACAAGTGCTATACAAAGATGAAAGAGCATATTAAAAGCAATTCTTTGGTATAATAAAATATTGAAATTTGAAAAAAATTGAAAATCTGGATTTTTCTTCAATATGCGTCGCGGGCTTTTTTTATAGCCGATTTTAAAACTAGATGACATTTTTTATCTATCCGTGTAAAAAAATGATTTTTGATTCATCACTTTTTGATATACAATACGTTCATGTGACAGCGATTTGGAGATAAAAATGCTCACAGCTTTTGAAATACCCTGTAACAATGCCCTATTGGAAGAACGGAAATCTTTAGTAGAATTTTAGTAATGGAATAATATATAAGATGTCGCATTTAATCAAAATGCATGTCTGCATCACCGCGTAGTTATGGATCATCCTGTATAAATCAAAATATTTTCTGAGCAAGGATCATATCTGTGGCTACAACTTTTATATACAACTTTTTTCGCCATCTCCTACAGTAGTGGAGTTATCGACCGAGCCGGTACTAAAAACTCAACCTGTATACGTGTAGAAGCACGGGCTCATACTCATTTTTTTTTTCTTTGTTTAGCAGCATCAACTTTTTGGGCTTATTAACCGTTTAGCACAGATCTATAGTAATTTAAAAAGCCCCGTGGTCTGTAAAAGTTTATTACACATTTCTTCATTGACGAAACTTTCACGCGTGCGGTATTTCGCAAAGCGTACGGGCATGGGATAGGCGTGGACATTCAAGAATTGTATGCATCAAAGTTAGGCATACTTGGCATGTGTTACAACTTGCATTGGAGGTTCTTGATTCAATCATAAATGAGGGTGTCAAACGGATGTGCCTTATCCGAATCCGTGACAGGTATACCTCATGATACTACGACTTTAGAAGGTATGCTCACGCGTATGACGTCTTCCGTCTCGCTTCCACCTGTGACGTCAGCGTGTGACAAACGGGGTTTGTTTACTCGTTTAGTTACAGGTTATAGCCGAACATTTTCAGTTTATTTTCTTGAGTTTACTCATTTACCGTAGTAAAGTTTGATAAAACATTAGTTATTTGCGATTCTGGAGTTTAACACATATTTGAACAATGGTTTATTGTGTGGTTGTGGGATGTAATAATAAAAAAGTAAAAACTATTCGTCACACTACCGCTACTTGGGATGGTTTGGAAAATTTGGCAGGTTTCATTGCATTTAAGTTGAAAAATAAGGAGAAACTGGGTTATATCCCAGATTGCACAGATACTTCTCTCAGTTGGGTCAACCATTTAACAGAAGGTGGACTACAAAAACATACAGATGAGCTCTTGGCAAAATGTAATGAGCTCGGACATATGTTTTCCAACTATAATGGAAACGCTTTGAGAATTGAAAAAAAACTATCTTCCGCATTTAAAAAAATTATCAGACAATGTATATGTGACTGATGAAGCAAAGATGAGCTTGTTTTCTAGATGCAAAATGTATTTCAGAATACGAATTCTTGATAGGGGAATTAGAGAGACCTCGAATATTAGAAAACTGAAATTCACTAACATTGTAAAATAGTATAAAGTAATAAGTATACAGGGTCCTGCGACGGTGTATCCAGCTTTCCTAGCGCCTTTCCTACTTGGAATAAAAAAAAAGCTACATAAAATAAAAATGCGCTAAAAGATGGTTGGAGATTTACAGGTTGCAGAACGTATTTTGATATTTCATTTTCAGTTCATATAGAGAAAGGCTAGTTCTATATGCTCTTATTCACCCCTTTTTCAGTTCTTATTGTCTGTCCAAAATATATTTCCCCATAGACTCATATATACAGAATCAATACCTAACTACCTAACTACAACACAAGATAGCAACAAATATACCCAGGCCATCAGAAACCATCACTACAAGTGGAAAAAACTTTTTAATTCAAACATATTATTAAACAGATACATCGTGTGAAAACATTTTGAAAAAAAAAAATTGAGGAAAACCTGTTATTACTAGGAATCTTTAGTATACAAGGATTCACCTGTACTAGCTAAATACAATGCCCAGAAAGATATTGTATTGTTGTATTGTGATATGTCTTTATTTTATGTTTAACATTTACGCGGTTGACATATATTTGAATAAATAAAAAATAAGAAAATTTGGTAATGTATTTTTCCACCAATCATTAGCAGAAAAAAGTCAATATTCATTCGCCATAAACATAATGCCATTATGTTTGTTCATGATTTTTAAAAACCTCTAATGACAAAATCATGTTATTTATTTCTTGTCTACCTTTTATTAAGAGAATTATACAGTAAATACATATGCAAATTGGCTTGAAGAGCTGGTGACGCAACATCATAATCTATGTATAAAAAATAAGAACGGTAATCAAAGGCTCCTGAACGGAGTATATAAAAATTCCACCCCCTACCCGAGAAATTTTCCCACAAAAAGATGGTTTCACTAGGCACTCCAATCAACCTCTTATATGAGATTTCAGAAAAATACGTCCAGACCGCTCTGGCTCTGTTCATTTCCACAATGTAAATTTTTTTTGAGTACATAGATTCAAATTTTTCTATCTGAAATTCAGAACGCTCGGAACTACTGCAAACGGGTCAGGCGTCGATTAATATCAATTCTCTGTATAACTATTTCACCAATTTTTTATTCAGATACAAGAGCAATATGTATCGTTTATATTATACTGTGCATGAGCTATTTTCATTTTGTATGAATATTAAATATCTAAGACAGATATAACAGGAAACGAAATAAAACTTTCAAAAATCAATGCTTTGGCGCCATGTGCTTGTACACTTTTGTCACATGGTGACGTCATGCGCAGACCGGTTCGAAATCTGTCCGCCAAGTGATCATATCTGTCAGTGTCGTAGTATCATGGGTATACCTCCCTGCGTGTCAATATTGTCAGTGGTGTCAATGTACTTGTGGGTTGTAAAAGCCGAAGCTGTGTATCACTTTATTCCCATTGTAGTTGCCATTAGTGATTGTTCTTTGCTATGAGATAATGTGGAAATCATTTTCTTCATAGGTGCACTCAACTCCAAAAATATACATGATTTAACAACACTCTTCCAGTTTCTGAGAAGTATAGGTTTCATCTATAAAATATGAACAAATCCAAATACAAACCGTACAAATTCAAAATGTTTTCCCAATTATTTATAATCAAACCTGCTTACCAACAAAATAGTGTTGACAGCCCACAAGGCTAAAATACAGCTATAACATTTGTAATCATTAACACTGCTATAGCACAAGTTGACGAGGCGAATGACCCAAGGTCTACGAATATAATTGACAAGTATGTTGTTAGAAGCACTGCTCGTTTTTGGTCTTGATCATAGCTATTAATTCCTCACAAACACAGCTCCTTGGAAAGCTGTTGTTATAATAAGGAACACCGGCTCTAATCTTCTTCTTCTGGTGCCTTCTCCTCTAGTGGAGGTTAGCGATCACTGTGGCAAAATAATCTCTGTCTTTCGCGGCTCTTATTAGTTCTTCAAAATTGAGTCCGCTCCATGTTCTAATATTCCTCAACCAAGACAATTTCTTTCTTCCGATTGTTCGCTTTCCCTGAATTCGACCCATAATAATCAACTGCAGAATGTAGTATTTATCGTTGCGCAAAACATGTCCGAGGTAAGATGTTTTCCTGATTTTTATGAGATGTAATAGTTCTCGTTCTTTATGAACTCTTCGCAGGACTTCTTCATTTGTCACGTGGTCAATATAGGGTATCTTTAGAATTCTTCGGTAAACCCACATCTCAAAGGCCTCTAATCTATTCATGGAACCAATCTTTAGCGTCCACGTTTCGGCACCGTATAGTAGAGTGGACCAAGAATAGCATTTTGCAAGCCTAACACGCAGGTCAATATTTAGATTTTGATCGCAGAGTATATTGCGTAGTTTCATGAAGTTACTGCGTGCTTGTTCTATTCGGGATTTAATTTCCAAATCCTGGTCCAGGGTCGTATTGATCCAAGCCCCCAAGTATCTAAAACGATCCACTCTCGACAACATTTCTCCGTTAACGAAGATAGGCAGGGGGACATTTTGACTTCGTGTTATTGTCATAACTTTGGTTTTCTTAATGTTCATGTCCATTCCATACTCTCGACACGCTTCGTTGACTTTATTTATTAAACGTTGTAGTCCTATGTCTGAATCGGCAATTATCGCTGTATCATCTGCGTAGCGAATATTCGATATATTTACCCCATTTATCTTAATGCCATCTGTACAGTTCTCTAGTGCCTCGTTAAACAGACATTCCGAGTACACATTAAACAATGTGGGTGAAAGAACACAGCCCTGACGAACTCCTTTGAGGATGTTTATGCTGTTTGACATTTTACTGTCTGTCTTTATTCTCGCTGTTTGGTGCCAGTATAGATTTCTTAATAGACGGATGTCCTTTTCATCTATCCCTATATTTTCTAGCGCTTCAAATAATTTGTCATGTTTAACCCGGTCAAACGCCTTCTCAAAATCTATAAAGCAAATGTGCAGGTCTTTCTGATGTTCGTAACATTTTTGTGCTAAGATTTGCAGACTAAATAAGGCTTCTCTGGTTCCAAGTCCACTTCGAAACCCAAACTGTTCTTTTCCGATAATGGCTTCGCACTTAGTGTATATTCTTTTGTGTATTATCTTCAGTAAAGTTTTTAGTGCTTGACTCATTAAGCTTATCAGCCTGTAGTCGCTGCAATTACGAGCGTTGGCTTTTTTGGGGAGGGGGATGAAAATGGACTCTAGCCAATCTTGCGGAATATCACCCGTTGCATATACTCGATTCAGAAATCCCACGAATATGTCGACATTGTCTTCGTCAACCATCTTTAGAATCTCAGAATATACACCGTCCGGTCCCGGACTTTTATTGTTTTTGAGGTTGTTAATAGCGTACATCACTTCACTTTTTAAAATTGTGGGTCCATCAGGGTCTTCATTGTCAAAATTCATTGCATCACGTGGGTCGCTAAACATATCAGTGATATATCTTTCCCACTCTAATATCTTCTCGTTTGGGTCAGCTATCAGCGTTCCCTCCTCATCCAGTAATGTGTCTGGCGGTCTTCTCCTGAAACCAGACAATTGTTTTATCTTTTTATGTAGATTGTACGAGTCGTTTCTGCGTTCGAGTTCTTCAATTTCCTCGCATTGTCGCTCTAATCATTCCTGTTTATTCGTCAAACAGGCTCCTTAAATAGGTACCTAAGTCTAACCATTGTGTGTTCAGGAAGTTGACAAAGAAACACTCTGTGATTCTAAGTCGTCTAATACATTAATGGCGTCATGTTATTATTTAAAACAAAAACAAAATTGAGACATACTTTATGTAATTAAGATTTTAAGGACAGAGCCAATTGGTTAATCTTTAACGGTCATCAGAGAGTGTGTTAAGATTTTATGTGTTCTAGTGGTTTCAAGCTTGACTTTTCAAGGTTTTTAAGTTCCTATCGTTTTTACAGCAAGAGCATAGTATTCTAGCGATTCATTTCTTTTAACATGAATTTTGACGTGTACTTTCAAAAGTATCACAACAGTCCACATGATTCTATATTATTGCCAGTACCAAGTGGCACAGGTTCACTGGATCAGCTTGATTAGACTACTATTTCAATTTTCTTCATTTCAAATGTAATAATAGTAATCCCCCCCTACCCGCAAAAGCGGGTGTGTGTTTCATGGCTAATTTCAAAACCAACCACCTCGTATAATAGTCTTTCGCGGAATATAGACGAGCACTATCTTTTTGAGCGTAAAACGATAATGGCTCTATTACTGAGTGAAATATGGAAATTAACTGGAACATTTTGCAGGCTTACAGCGGACCAAGGATCCATATGGTAATAATTTTACAACTAGTGTGGCCATATCTGTGTGAAAGTAATCAATTCCATGAGAATATTATCTTTCGAAAATAGTACATTACGCGTCAAGGAATAGTATATTTGTATCAATGGGAAGAATAAAGGGAGGATTGGGAGAAAGACTAAGAACTACAAAGTGCTGTAATCATCCAAATATGACAAGGTTTAGCTCAAAGCTTAGTATATTCTTTCTCCATTCTACTTACGCTGGTAAGACAAGAATGTATTGTAGTTCTAAAGAAATTGTAACGCGCTGTGATAGACAGAAAAAAGAAAATAATCAGTAAAAATACAAGCTTCGTATATCATACAGCAGATGCGATGATAGTGAAACCGAAATGTAGTTTCGAAAAAAAGTTTGCTTGTATTTTATTAAGCACATGCCAATACATCTAGTAGTAGTAGTAGTGGTGGTGCCAAATAGACTGCTTTAAACCTTCTTTGTCCAAAATCTACAATTTACTTACTGTCTGTTCTAATCTCTTCTATAGCTGAGTAAGTAGGCAAGGCTATCTAGGAACCGGTAGTTCAGTCAGATTTGCCAGAGACTGTAAGGGTGCGGTGTGAAGTCAGGAAATAAACGGCAAGTCAATTTAACAGGTCTCATTTAGAAGAAGAAAATCTTCACACAAAGGTCTCCTGGAAAAAATGTGGTCTTCTTTAGTGCCGTATGACAAGATACTAAATTTTCGATCAAATGTCATATCAGATTTAATCGCAAATTTGTTATGAAATTTAATATTAAATTTGAGCCCTGTGTGTGCACAGTTCAAACCTTAGAGAGAGGAGAGAGAGGGGATACCGCACGCCCGTTTGATGCTGCACGAATTATCTGTGACCGAAAACGAATAGTCGTCAAAATTTTAAATCGGTTATAGATTACGTGAATAGAAATACACCTCAAATTGGTTCTGATTTTCAATACATAGAGAGAGAAATCCTCCTAAGCATAAAAAAGAGAAAAGTGGCTTATTTTGGCCACATACTGAGGAACCCAAAGTACCGACTTTCACAGATGATCGTTGAAGGAAAAACAGAAGGTAAGCGTGGTGTCGGAAGAACGCAGATGTCTTGGCTCAGAAACTTGAGGGATTGGACAGGCCTAAGAACAATTGGGGACCTTGTACACACGGCAACAAACAGGGAAGCGTTTGGAAATGTGATGGCCAACATCCAGCAAGACTGGATAGGCAGCTGAAGAAGAAGAAGAATAGCTTACGTGAATAGAAGTACACCCCAAATTGGTTCTGATTTTCAATATATATGCTTAAGCAACATAATGTCAATAAATATAAATAAGGTTAAAGGTATTATCTGTTCTTTAGGTCCCCACTAGCGCTTTAGTACTTTTTTGGTACTTTTTGGTAACAGAGATGTCAGCCGCGCGTTCCGTCCTCTCTCTTTCGTTGTCTAAGGTTCAAACTAAATAGAACAGTTGCCAGTACTGGGTTGATACTATTGACAGATACCAGTTGAAACTCGACAATTGACAGTTCGACTCGAATGCGTTTTATAGTTTAGAGGCCTTTACGGAAACACTGATCTGGATCTGGATCGATCAGTTATATGTCAAACAGCTGTCAAGTGGGATTTATGATTCATGTATTTAACGGGCATCGAACAGAGAAAAAGTTTGTTTAAGAATAAAAAACAGATGGTTAAGAAAAACAACTACTGACCTGAATTATTAGCTCGCGATCACTTACCGTACAAGAGTGAATTGACTCTATTTCTGACTGATCCTAGATCGCTTTCCGAACGTCAGGATCACTGATCCAAGTGATCGGGGTAACCCGATCATAGTTCCCGTAAAGACCTTATGTTAGCATTGCTTCATTAATAGACGCGTTCCTTTCACATATTTTCCCAGATAATCTTAACTTAGATCATTTTGCCTCAGATCCGTGCGCGTTTCATTCGCGAAATGAGGATATTTGTTCCCTCGTCACTCCTCCATCCATAGCTTGGGTTTGCGGATGTGCTTCGACGAGTTTTTTGGATACATGACAAACATGCAGTAATAAAAATGTAGAGGAGCAGAAACGTCAATATTCCTTGCTGTGATTGCAGTTTGATTTACCTAAATTTGAATTTAAGCTGAAAAATAAGTATAAAATGATGTTAAACTTAATTTATGCATTAATTTGGAGTAGCAATACATATTGTTCACATTACCATACATTTTCTGCTCCATTACCTTTGCTAGTATAGCGGAGATATATTCTGTCTTAAGCTACTCAAAATAGTCAAAACTTGTCGGTACTTAGCACTTTATTTATTCATGTTACACTTTGTATATAGCTGTGACATTTGGAGGTTAGTGTTTTGTGGAGAGAAGTAAATGTGAGCCAACTCGTTTCTTTCATGTAAATATGATGTCAGTTTATCATCGCACGAACCCAGCATAATAAACAACGAGCCTCAAATTGGCGAAAATTACACGCGCATCCCCACTTTTGGATGATTTTTTGTAGGGATGGTAACGGTACTTCGATACTTGTACTTCTGCACTAATATCGAGTATTTTTATCTTAGATACTTTTTGTGCGATTCCAAGCTGGTATCGATACTTTTGTAGGGTATCAGTATCGAAAATAATTATATATTTATTGAGGGGTGTAATCAGTTGCACAAAATGCTCTGTACGAAACAAACGCGTCTAGGAGGCTAAAAATATTGAGTTCGTACCGGTATTGATATTTTCATTTTCGCATCTCTACCCCAACTTCACAGCCGTACAATCATCCATACACCCTCGCAAGGTCAAATTATGTGGGAACCATTTTTATGTAGGAAATCCTCAGAGATATTATGTTGGTTGTTTATTATGCTGTGGCACGAAATGGAGTGATATACTTGTCTCACAGGTGAAAGGAACGCCCCTGATTTTTGACAGATGTCAACTCAATTATTCTTCCTCTGCGCACTTTAGATATAAAATTTGCTTTTTTATTGGACAATTTCTAAGCAACTTGATGTCAAATTGCATATCTAATTCCATCTGAAATATTGGCTCAAAAACCCGTATGGCACGATAAGAAATTTCATAACAAATTTGATATGAAATCACTTATGAAATTTCATAGCAAATTCCGTATCGTGTCATACGGCCCTTAGATGATAATCATTACGACTGTTTCACACACATTTCTGAAATACGTGCTCTCATTTTTAAGTCATTCTGTAATCATCGAAAAAATAATGGTCAACAGTCGTCTGTATGAAATTCCAGCATATACGCGGAGCTCCAATTAGGGTAACGTATGAGTGCCGCATCATATTATGAGGTAAGTAAAAAATACCAAATAGTTTAAGCGTTAAAAGAAACGTAGGTTTAACTTTTATCAAAATAGAGTCACTGAAAATATACTTAATTTCAATTTACTTGGAAACACAAAAATGCAATCTTTCGTGATTCGGCGCAACTCCTTTCCAGTGCTCCGGGCATTCAACGCGAGAAGCTCGAATTAAGATAATTCAAATTTGTCTCGGAAAGGTGGAATAATGCCTGAGATATAACTTCTTGTTCTTAGTAGCGAGCTGTGTTAATATTTCAGAAGAGGGAAAAGGATTACTTTAAATAAGTGATGTTTGGGCCTCACCAAGAATATTCATTCGGTGAGATAACCGAGATCTCGGGCACGTATACCCTCCTATGAATTATGCATGTAATTTTTGCTCGGTGGTCGTGTTTTCAAGTGATACGGCGGGCAGGTCGTTGTGCGTTGCTGAGGGATGAAATACAAAAAAAGGAGTCAGGTGGATTGACTCAGTACTTCCCTCGCGATCTCGTATTTCCCAACTTATGAGGATAATGCCCTTCGTCTGTTAAAATACAGGGTGTTTCTTAATTGAATGTCAATATTTATGGGGGCGATATTTGAGTGCATTTTAAGAAGAAAACCTCATATGAACGTATGTCCTAAACAATCTATGTATTTATTTTTGAAAAACCATTACCCATTTGATATTCCGAATCTCCCTGTTAACTACACCGGGCATGTGTTTATATATGTCTGTATACAGGGTTGGGATAAAGTATGGAACCAAGCAAATAACTTTGGAACGGAAGGAATGATACTGCTGAAAATTTGCAGGCAAGTGCAGTGACGTATAGTGCATCCGAAGACATTATGTTAGCTATTATATTAAGTACATTAGTATGTACTTCCGGTTAAACCGGAAGTACCGTCAACTTTTTTAATTTAAATGGAACACCCTGTATATTTTTACAGATTTTAATACATCTTTTTTTTCCGAATTAGTATTAGTTTCTGTAAAAATGGGAAAGATAAAGCTTCTTTATCATTTCGAGAGTTTAAAATGCCGGGCATTCAAAGTCGGATTTGGCGATCGCGTGAGAACTCACAAAGAAGTGTGTCAACTTCACATCCCGACAGGGCTCCTACAACATGTTTGACGGTGACTAGTATACAAAAAAATACAAAAAAATTACCCCAAACGGGAAGACCGCAGACCGACACGGACGAATTTGTGAGACAAATAAAAAAGCTTTACCGTTCCCATTTTTACAGAAACAAATACTAAGCCCACTATGGACGTATTCGGAAAAAAAAGATGTATTAAAATCTGCAAAAATATACAGGGTGTCCCATTTAAATTAAAAAAGTTCCGGTTAGACCGGAAGTACATTAATAGCTCACATCATGTCTTCGGATGCATTATGCGTCACTATATTTACCTGCAATTTTTCAGGAACATCAGCCTTTCCATTTCAAAGATATTTGCTTGGTTCCATACTTTATCCCAACCCTGTATATGTATGACCTGTATAATAATATTGACATTTATGAGATAGCATACTCATGCAGATGCGAGATGATATAATTTCAATTACACAAACCACTTAGTGACTTCGTGTCAACCCGACCAGCTAGAACTGACACATTTCATCTGGAATCTTAGGACAGTTCCACTGAGGACTTTTATTTGACTTCAAAACATAGGGATTTCACGTTCAGCCTAACACTAGTTACGTGCACGTCAAGAATAAAATGTTTCTAGTGCTTTATAGCTGGCGAGAGGAGCTGATCAGTTAGTCAATCTTTGTCAAAGCAGTCTGCAAGACCTCTGCGCTTGTCTATAATACTGTGGGTCCATTTTAGGAAGAAAACTTCCTATGAACATATGTCCTGAACGTCTTACCTTTTGAGATACAGGGAGCTAAGGTTTCAAAAATAAATAATTTGTTATTAATATCTACAATACTACTTCAGATATTTTAATGAAATTCATCATACATGTACTATGCCTCTAGGGCATTTTTTAATGTACCATTTTTTCTTAAACTTCTACCAGTGGCGTTCGTACGTAATTTAACCTGCATATTTTGGCAAACATTGATGGTACGCCCCTGATTACTCCTAAAATAAAGATTATTTTTTAAATCCACACTAATCTCTAAGCAAAGTTGAACACTTGATTTTTTCAATCCGATGCACGTTTTCGCTTAATAAATAAAAACCGTTTCTGTGCATGATCGTAACAATGTCGTTAATATACTGCCCGTACATTTTTGAGTATATGTTATATTTGTAAGTTATATATACTTACCTTATCGGATGAATCTAAAATCTAAGAAAACTTTTTCTGCAATTATAGTACCTATTTCTACAATGTTTTAGCATCACACATACCTTCAGCACATTGTTTATCCATCTTATCGCTTAGAAAGAAAATGTAGGTTAACAGCTTAGATTTTTTTAAAAACTGAAATTGTAAAAAAACACAAAAAATTACATAATTCTTTTCCCTCAACATTTTTTTTGACCTGATATGAAATGAAATTTGGAAAAAGTATAAATTAGTTCATGGTATACAATATGTTTCGCTATCAAATGAGACTTATCTTGTATTTACAGAACCTCCACTTAGGTAGCTATGGCTAAATTAGTACACACCTCGAGTACAACACTCCTGAATTCTTTAAACAAAAAACAAAATTGCTGCCATTTTCATTACGGTGGGAGAAAGCAACCTTTGAAGTGTGATTTGTCGATAAAAATTAAAGTATTTTATCCCCTGAAGGCTCCGACACCAATGACCGGACGCAGTGTATATAAATACCACATCGAGTCATTT
>CATOUR010000690.1:0-27843 GCA_951848785.1 Callosobruchus maculatus | reverse complement strand
ACAGGAACATACCGCTGTTCCAGTAATATTCACCGCTGGCAACGTAGGCCTGCGCGGTTTCCAGATTAGGTTTTTCGACGAACTGGGCCACGTCAAAGGCCACGCTGTCGCCCTCGCCTGGCGTCACGCTGCCGCGGCGAATGTAGCCATAGCCGGTTTCCGGCAGATCCGGCACGATGCCGAAGGTCACCAGCTTGCCGCGCTCGGCGTAAGGAATAGCCGCACGTACCGCGTCGCGGAAGGCCTCTTCCTGCTGGATAACGTGGTCAGCCGCCAGCACCAGCATCAGCGGATCGCAGTCAGGCTGCTGCGTTTTGCCGCCAGCGCCGCCAGGGCGATAGCGGGCGCGGTGTTTCGACCGGCAGGCTCCAGAATGATATTTTCGGTGAGTTTGTTCAGCTGGCGCAGCTGCTCGGCAACGATAAAGCGGTGCTGTTCGTTACAGATCACCACCGGGCTTTCGCACTCCACGCCGTGCAGACGGTTAACCGTCGTTTGCAGCATGGTGAGGTCGCCCTTCAGGCAAAGAAACTGTTTTGGATAAAGCACGCGGGACAGTGGCCACAACCGGCTCCCGGATCCACCCGCCATTACGACCGGATACAAAGTGTTTGACTCATGATTTATCCCCGTATATCTGCAATAAATTGGCTCAGCACGTTCTCTTTCTCGAGCGTGCGTTCGGCATATTCACGTGCCACCGTGTTCTCTTTTGGCATGGCAAGCGCCTGCTCAATTCCGGTCACCAGCGCGGGAACCGATTCCGGCTCCACGCAAACGGCAATGCCCGGGTAGCTGTTGCACAGCTGGCCTAATTCGGTATCGGCTTCTGCCGTTATTACCGCGTTGCCGCCCACCGCCAGAATGTTGGTCAGCTTGGACGGCAGCACCGCATCCGCCGCGCCGCGTTTTTGCACCACCAGATGGCAGTCCGCCATTTTCAGCAGCGCGGGCAGCGCGTCATAAGACTGAAGCGGGAAGAAGCGGACGTTGGTCAGGCCGCGCTCGCTGGCCATTTTTTCCAGGCGCGCCTTGCCGCCGCCCTGCCCGACAATCACGAACGTCCACGGGTGTTCGCTCAGCTGAAGCGCGGCGTCAATCACGCTCTCCAGCCCCTGTTTTTCGCCGATGTTGCCCGAGTAAAGGATGATTTTATGACCATCAGGCAAACCGAGCTGCGCGCGTAACGCCTGCGCGTCGCTTTCCGTTACGTCACGAAAACGCGCCACTTCGGACCAGTTCGGGAAGAAGATCACCTTCCGGGCCGGGACGCCCTTCTCCTGTGCCTTGTTCATCATCGAGCGCGAGATGGTGGAGACGTAATCCACGTTGAGCAGCCCGCTGCGCTCGAAGGCGCTGGCGAGCTTCGCCACCTTGCCGCCCTTGCCCTTGCCCGCCATCCCGAGGCCGAGCATCGCGTCCACTTCATAATCCTGGATGTGCAGCAGGGTGCGCGCGCCGGAGAGTTTGCCCAGCAGGCGCATGCCCGGCGTGCAGAAGAGCGTTGGCACCACGCCGATGATGCGATCCGGCTTCCAGCGGCGCTGCGCCATCAGCGGGAAAAAGCTGCTCAGGGCAAAGCTGCCCAGATGAATTAAACGTTTCAGCGTCGAGGGCTGCTTCGGCACGTAGAGCGGGCAGCGCCAGACGGTCGCCGCGCCCTCTTCGCGACGATAGCGCCAGCTTGAATAGCGTTCGCCTACCTTCCACTCCGGGTAGTACGGCGGCGCGGTAATGACCCGCACGTCGTGCCCCTGGCTCGCCATCCACTCGACCATCTCGCCGGTGTATTTCCCGATGCCGGTCAGCTCCGGCGAGTAGTTGATTCCATACACCAAAATTTTCATAAGCCCGGCACTCCGGACTGACGATCTGCCAGGAAATAGGCACGACTGTTGTCGTGCACATTGTCGCTGGCAAGCAGCGCCTCTGGCGTCAGCCAGCGGTAGTCGTCATGCTGAGAATCAGGCAGACGCAGGTCTGCCTCACTCACCTTCAGGCGGAACCCCAGCACGATGTAGTGCGTGGTAAAGTCCGTGCCTGAAAAGTTATCGTCATAGAAGTGCTGCCAGACCCCGTAAAACTGTCCCGCTGCCATCGGCAGCTGCTGGCCCAGTTCCGCCAGAGTGAGACGCTCAAACGCATCGCTCAGCGTCTCATCCTTCTGCACGCGCCCGCCGGGCACGAACCAGAAGCCCTGTGCAGGACGATTGGTTCGTTTCCCCAGCAAGAACTCGCCGCGTTCGTTCTCCACGATCAAATCAACTGAGATGAGCGGAGTGGAACGAACGATCGTGGCAAAATCTTCCTGACTTAAAAACATCATTACCCCCGGAAGCGGTGCTGGTTTTCCAGGAACCACTGGTAGGTGCTGGCCAGCCCCTGCTCCAGCGACACCTCGTGATACCAGCCCAGCTGATGCAGACGGGTCACGTCCAGCAGCTTGCGCGGCGTGCCGTCCGGTTTGGTGGCGTCAAACACCACGCGGCCCTTGTAGCCCACCACCTGCGCGATGGTCTGTGCCAGCTCGCGAATGGTGCAGTCGACGCCGGTACCCACGTTGATGTGCGACAGCATCGGCTCGGTGTTTTCCTGCCACACCTCGCGATCCAGCTCCATCACGTGAATGCTGGCCGCCGCCATATCGTCTACGTGCAGGAACTCGCGCATCGGCGTACCGCTCCCCCACACCACCACGTCCGGCGCGTTTTCGGCGGTCGCCTCGTGGAAGCGACGCAGCAGCGCCGGGATCACGTGCGAGTTGCTCGGGTGGAAGTTGTCGTGCGGACCGTACAGGTTAGTCGGCATCACCGAGCGATAGTCGCGGTTGTACTGACGGTTGTAGGACTCGCACAGCTTGATCCCGGCAATTTTGGCAATCGCGTACGGCTCGTTGGTTGCTTCCAGCGTGCCCTGCAGCAATTCGCTCTCGGCGATCGGCTGCTTCGCCATTTTCGGGTAGATACAGGATGAGCCGAGGAACAGCAGCTTGTTCACGTTGTGCAGATGCGCCGCGTGAATAATGTTGCTCTCAATCATCATGTTCTCGTAGATGAAATCCGCCGGGTAGGTGTTGTTAGCGACAATGCCGCCTACCTTTGCCGCCGCCAGATACACCTGGTCGATACGCTCGCTGGCAAAAAAGGCCTGCACCGCTTTGCTGTCAAGCAGGTTCAGCTCGTCGCGGGGTGCGAACCAGCACCTCAACGTCACCGCGCTGCTCCAGCTGGCGGACAATCGCGGAACCCACCATTCCGCGATGGCCGGCGACAAAAATACGTTGTTTGGTCATTCTCAGGACTCCAGCGCGATGGCAACCTCGTAGCCATGAGACTTGAGCAGGGAGTGTTTTTTCGCTGCTTCAAGATCTTTGGCCACCATCTCGGATACCATCTCCTGCAGAGTGGTTTCTGGTTTCCAGCCCAGCTTCTCGTGCGCTTTGGTTGGGTCGCCCAGCAGGGTTTCCACTTCAGCAGGACGGAAGTAACGCGGGTCAACCTGGACAATCACGTCGCCTGGCTTCACGCCCGGCGCGTCGTGGCCGGTTACGGAAACCACGATACCCTTCTCTTCCACGCCGGTGCCTTCGAAGCGCAACTTGATACCCAGCTGTGCCGCGGCCATCTCAACGAACTGACGCACGGAGTACTGCACGCCGGTCGCGATGACGAAGTCTTCAGGCTGTTCCTGCTGAAGCATCATCCACTGCATTTTTACGTAGTCTTTCGCATGGCCCCAGTCGCGCAGGGAATCCATGTTGCCGAGGTGCAGGCAGGATTCCAGACCCTGAGCAATGTTGGCGATAGCGCGGGTGATTTTGCGGGTCACGAAGGTTTCGCCGCGACGCGGGGATTCGTGGTTGAACAGGATGCCGTTACAGGCGTACATGCCGTAGGATTCACGGTAGTTCACGGTGATCCAGTACGCGTACAGCTTCGCTACCGCATACGGAGAACGTGGATAGAACGGCGTGGTCTCTTTCTGCGGGATTTCCTGCACCAGGCCGTACAGCTCGGAGGTGGATGCCTGGTAGAAGCGGGTTTTCTTCTCAAGACCGAGGAAGCGAATCGCTTCCAGCAGACGCAGGGTACCCATGGCGTCAACGTCAGCGGTGTATTCCGGAGATTCGAAAGAAACCGCAACGTGGCTCATCGCCCCCAGGTTGTAAACTTCATCCGGCTGCACTTCCTGCAGGATGCGGGTCAGGTTGGAGGTATCGGTCAGGTCGCCGTAATGCAGGTGGAATTTCGGGTTAGCCGCATGCGGATCCTGGTAAATGTGATCGACACGCTCGGTGTTGAATGAAGAAGCACGACGCTTAATACCGTGAACTTCATAACCTTTTTCCAGCAGCAATTCTGCCAGGTAAGAACCATCCTGCCCGGTAACGCCGGTGATGAGAGCGACTTTAGACATGTTTATATTCCTCTGTACTTATCAAAGTTTTTCAGTTTCAACGCGTTCGCGTATCACCACTGCGGGGTTGCCACGGCAAACTTTATTTGCCGGTAGCGATTTAAAAACGCTGCTGCGGGCACCTACAACCGTGCCATCGCCAACAGAAACACCCGGTGCAACAAATACATCCGTTGCCAGCCAGCATTTTTCGCCGATCGCAATTGGCGAAGCGGTAATATCAAAATGCGGGCTCATAAAATCGTGGCTGCCGGTGCACAAATAACACTTCTGTGAAACCACCGAATTTGCGCCAATCGTAATCTCGCCCAGGGTATATAACACCGCGTCATCTCCTACCCAGGCGTAATCCCCAAGCGTTAATTTCCAGGGGTAGGTAATTTTTACCGAAGGTCGGATGACTACGTTTTTTCCGATTTTTGCGCCAAACAGGCGCAATAAAAATGCTCGCCAGCGGTACATTATCTGCGGCGACCAGGCAAATAACGTTGCCTGTACGGCCCACCACAGCTGAACTTTAATACCGCTCCCGCCCCGAAAGCCTTTCGGCACGGAGAATCCGTTTAATTCCTGCATTACATTTCCTTATATCTCAGGCTTTGTTATATAAGGCTTTCGCTTTACCCGTCGTTTTCAGACGTAATAAATAAGATAATTCCGCCCAGAACCCCGGCACGCGTAATATTTTACGCTGCACGTTTTTTGCATCCAGGCACAATTCCAGATTATTCGAGGTTGACACGCCGCCCATTGAAAATTCAGATACCAGCCCTTTAATACGACGGAACGGATAACCGGATTTGTACAGGCTGGCAGCCAGGGCATAATCGGACGATACTTTATATTGCAAATCGTAAGGCTGCTTTTTCAGGCCACTCATCGGGAAGAAAATAGCCTGATGGCTGGCCGGCAGGCTATGGTAGATATACCAGCCGGGCTTCGCGCCCCGCAGCACTTTTTTCCCATCACCGAAATCAAGCAGCGCATCACCGATAAACATGGCGTCCTCTTTCTGGCGCGCGAGCTGACGGGCAAATAACGCCACGTCTTCATGGAACACGTGGCCGGAGTTGAGGAAGATGGCGTAACGGCCCTGCGCCATCGCGATGCCTTTATTCATCGCATCGTAAATGCCTTTATCTTTCTCGCTGATGAAGCGCAAGTTGAACTCACCGTTGAGTTTTTCCAGAAACTCTGCCGTGCCGTCGTTCGAGCCGCCATCGACCACGATCCACTCAAAGGTGAGGCTCGGATCGCGCGCCAGGTTGCGCAGCGAGCGCCAGGTTTTTACCACCCCTTCGTAATTACGAAAAGCGACAGTAATGACGCTAAGAAACATAAATCACCTCATTTCGTCATACGCTCGTAATATTCAGCGCCTTGCGCAAAATAAACGGGCAGACAATCAAGAAAGCATATTCCGGGCTAAATATTGACCCGGTGAAAAACAACGACACCGGTGTGAACAGATAAAGCTGCACGCGAAAGTTTTGGTTATCACCAAACGCGTTAATCATCATTTTGAAAACTTTAAACAGATACCACAGCGTCAACAGTACGGCGAACCAGGAAAAATAAATAATTAACAGATACAGACCATTGTCTATGGTTTTACCGACATCCGCACCGTTAAAGATTCCGAATGATGCAACATATTCGTAAAGTGAGCCGAATCTTACTACGCCATCAATATGGGTTAAGGAATAACCCACCATCACCAGTGGACCGATGATACGATAATAGGACGACGAGCCTTCCGTTCCCAAATCACCCAAGCGTTCTGAGATGTACGGAAACGCAAATATTACGCCTACTAAAAACACCGTCAGGGAGATAATCGCCAGCGGCAGTTTTTTCTTAATCGCCTCTTTGTTCAGGTACTGGAACGCCCACTCCAGCAGGTAAAACAGGATAAACGTCATTACCCCGGAGAACGACCCAGACAGAACGATTCCTGCAAGAATCATAGCATCGGTTTTAGGGGTTTTGATACCGAACTGTTTGATGCTGAGCCAAATTGAGATTAATGCCAGAGCAAAGAACGCCGGTTCAAAATAGAGCGCCGTGGTTCGCTTGCCGCCAAACTTAATGAAGTTCAGTACATAGCTGTTACTGTATATAAGATATTTCGAAATTATTTCCATCAGGCTACTGCCGCCCGTCAAAATAATTTGCGCCATCTCCAGTGCCGCAAGCACAACAATCATCCCAACGACAATATAAAAGAACCTGAGGATTTTCCTATAATTGTGCGGCGAGATAGTTTTAAAGCGAATACTCCAGACCATGCCGATAATTATGACGATATAAACAAACAGCATGGTGGAGGTGACATATTTGCTGGCGTCCAGCGACTGGCCAAAGATGTAGTTAAACGCCGTCAGGCCAAACCCGATGCCCAGCGCAATCATCAGCTTTTTAAGGTTGAGCCTGTCAACGTAAAGCAACAGCAGAACCGGCAGGAAGGTGACGATGGTGATCGGGAAACTTTCGCCGAGCTGGGCAATCTTGACGTTGACCAGCAGGTAGATCAGCGGCAGCAGCAGATAGCTACAGATTCTGATAGAACGAGACATACTCCTCCAGCATCTGTTGTCCACTGTAGGCCTTGCGGCTGCGGTTGCGGAACGATTCCAGGTCGGTGCCAAAAACGGCCTGAGCAATGTCGGCCTTCGGCATCTGCACCAGCGGCAGCACCTGGTTTTCGCTGAAGGTTTTACCGCCTGATTTCTCCAGCACTTCACGCGCCGCGTCGCTGTGGGTTGCGATGACCGGCACGCCAATAGAGAGCGCTTCGCACAGGATCAGCGGATAGTTGTCCACCCGCGAGCTGAACACCAGCGCGTCCATGCCGTTGAGGGCGCTCATCAGCTTGCGCTTGTCGGTTTCGAACCCGTGATTCACCACGTTTGCCCCTTCAAACGGGGAAAATTTGCCGAAGGTATGCAGTTCAATCCTGTCGCCGAGCGCCATCATGTCGCGCACCAGCTGCTGGTTGGTTTTGCCGTCGTAGCGCAGATCGTGGGCGACGATGGCGATTTTCGGCCGGCCCGCCGTTTCCGCCACCGGCGTCAGTTCCGCCAGAATCTCTTCGGTCGCCACGTCGATACCGTTGTTAATAATCCTGCAGCGCCCTGCCCCGTACAGGCTGTTGAAGGCGTCCGCCACGTGCTGGCTTGGGGAAATAAAGGTACAGCCGAGCGCGAGCATGTCGCGGAACAGCTGACGCTTACCGTCAACCAGCTGGTGCGCGCGATCCACCTTCACCGGCGGATAGTTGCTCAGGGTCGGGCACTTCTGGCAGGCGTTTTTCCAGCCTTCACAGCCGTCGGTAAAGGCGCAGCGGCCGGTCACGCTCCAGTGATCGTGCAGCGTCCAGACGAATCGGACGTCCGGCTTATGCGCTTTTACCTTGCCGCAAAACGCCACCACCTCTTCAAGATTCAGCCAGTAGCTGTGCAGCACGTGGAAGTGCAGCACAACCGGGCCGCTGGTGCGGGTAACGTTGCGGTAGAGATTATTCAGGTTGCCGAACAGGTCGCGGTTAAACAGGCGGAACAGCGCAATATTGGCGATGGAGGTCAGACGCGGCGTCTGCTTCAGCACCTGCGGATAGTTATCATGGCTGACGCTTTTCTTGCCGCCTTTGCCGTAACCGTAAACAAAGCGCGACTGTAACCCTTTTTGCAGCGCGCGCTGGTGCAGATCCAGCGCTACGCCAGCCGCCCCGCCCTCGGCGAGGCGCACGTTAAATTGCAGAATGTTCATTTAATCACCTTCACGCGAGCTTTTTCGCCTACTACCAGCGCGTTGTCCGGAATGCTGTCCAGCACCACGCTGCCTGCGCCAATCGTCACGTTATTGCCCACGGTAATATCACCAACGATCACCACGTTCGCGCCCAGCTCGACGTTATTGCCGATTACCGGACAGGCCAGGCTGTCTGGCCCGCGGTTGCCGATCGTCACCGCGTGGCGAATGGTGAAATCATCGCCCGCGACAACGAACTTGTTGATGACAACCCCATAGCCGTGGTGAATGGTAAAGCGGCGGCCGATGGTGGCGGCAGCCTGAATTTCGTAGCCAAAAAAGCATTCGGTGATGATGCGGTAGAGCACCAGCACCGGCGCGGCCCAGAGGTTATTTAAGACATTTTTCTTGCGCCACACGGAGCAAAAGTGCGCAATGCGGTAGGCCAGAACCATGCAGCACGGGCGCAGGCTCCAGCTGTTTGCGCGGCAATCTTCCAGAAACATTATTTCCCCCGAAGTCCATCGGCCAGACGCTTGCCGTTACGCACGGACAGCAGCGTCAGCAGGGTGCGCCAGTTCATGCGCTTGTTGCGGATCTGATAGAGGGTAAAGAGCTGGTACTTCCGGCTGGCACGGTCAAACTTGTCCTTGTGCTTGCGGTAAAAATGGAAGTAGCCCGAGAATTTTTTCGGTGACGAGGTGATTTGCATCTCCCCGTGGTTGATGTGCAGGATCTGCGTGGCCTCTTCTACCTTCCACGGCTCGCCGTACTCCACCACCATGCGCAGGAATATGTCGTAGTCCTGCGCGGCCTTCAGTTCGGTATCGAACAGGCACTCCTTAAAGCGCCAGGCCCAGGTAAAGACCTGATTGCCAATAATGTTGCGCTTGTAGAACAGGCGGCGGGAATACGGCGATTTCGGATACAGCGGCAGGCTTGCCGGCTGGGAGTACACCTCGCCCTGACAGACATAGTCGTTGGCATACAGAAACGCGTGGGTCACCAGCTGCGCCTTGTGCGACAGGAAGATCGACAGACGGTTTGGCGTCCATTCATCATCGTCGTCGATGCCGGTGAGATACTGCCCTTTCGCCTGCATAATCGCCTGGTTGCGCACCGCGCACGCCCCGGAGTTGATGGCGTTGTGCGTGTACATCACGCGCGGATCGTTCAGGTCTTCGACAAATTTTTGCAGCTGTTCGTAAGAGGAGGAACAGTCATCCACGATGATAAGTTCCCAGTTATCGTAGTCCTGACGCAGCACCGATTTAATCGCGCGGATCGCCAGCTGCTGACGATTCCATGTCGGCATATAGATAGAAATTAAAGGGCGTTGTGTGGTCATGGTCTTCCCCTGATCCCTCACCCCGACCCTCTCCCAAAGGGAGAGGGAGAAAAGCCGCACCGGGCAGTTCCCTCTCCCCTCGGGAGAGGGTTAGGGTGAGGGGGATTTTTATTTACTGTCAGACTTATATTCGTACTCGTAATAACCGTAATCCTGATAGCCCGTCGCGCGGCGGAAGATGGAGTTCAGGATCACCCCCTTCACCTCAATACCGTTCTGCTCGAAGCGGCTCAGGCTGGTTTCCACTTCCTTCAGGGTGTTCACCGCGTAGCGTGCGACCATCAGCGTGGTGCCCGCGTGGCGTCCGACCACGGCGGCATCGGTCACGGCCAGAATCGGCGGCGTATCGATCAGCACCAGGTCATAATTTTTGCTCGCCCACTCAATCAGCTGCGTGAAGCGCTCGCTCATCAGCAGTTCAGACGGGTTCGGCGGTACCTGGCCGCGCGGGATCAGGTCAAATTTCGGAATCGAGGTTGGCTTAGCGCTCTCGCTGATTTCCCCTTTACCGAGCAGGATCTCCGACAGGCCGTTAACGTTGTTGGTGCCCAGCAGCTCGTGGGTGTAGCCCTTACGCATATCGCAGTCGATCAGCAGCACGCGCTTGTTGGTCTGGCTCACCACCGCCGCCAGGTTGGCACAGACGAAGGTTTTACCAATTGACGGGCTTACGCCGGTCATCATCAGAACGTTGTTTTTGGCCTGCATCATGGCGAAGTGGAGGCTGGTACGCAGGCTGCGTACCGCTTCAATCGCCAGATCGGTCGGGTTACCCACGGCCAGCAGCTGGCTCTGCTTGTAGCGCTTAACGCCCTTGACGGTTTTGACGCTGTCACGGGACTTCTGCCACTCGGAGAGCGGAATGCTCGCGTAAACGCTGATGCCGTTCTCTTCCAGCACCTGCGGGCTTTCGATACCGCGGTTGAACAGGGAGCGCAGCAGCACGCCGACGATGGAGAGCATCAGGCCCAGAATAATGCTGCCGAGGATAATCAGCGCTTTCTTCGGCTTCAGCACGCCAGGCTGGGTGATCGCCGGGTCAACGATACGCACATCGCCGACGGTGCTGGCCTCGGTGATTTTCAGCTCCTGCTGTTTGTTCAGCAGCTGCATGTAGACCTGCTGGCCGGATTCCACATCACGCGTCAGGCGCACGATTTCCTGCTGCGTCTTCGGCATCGCGGTTACGCGGTCGTTCAGCTTCGCTTTTTCTTCTTCCAGGGTACGACGTTTCTCCAGCAGCGTGCGGTAGGCCGGGTGACGTTTGGTGTAGAGCTTGGAAATTTCCGCCTCTTTGAAGGTCAGCTCGTTCAGCTGCGCATCAATATTGACCATTGAGTCGAGAACCGATTTCGCCTCCAGCGGCAGGTCGACGGAGTCTTTATCCTGACGGTAAGCGTTCAGCTTGTTCTCGGCGTCGTCCAGACGCGCGCGCACTTCCGGCAGCTGTTTGCTGAGGAACGCCAGGCTTTTCGCCGCTTCCGCAGACTTGCGCTCAATATTTTGCTCAAGGTAGTTGCGGGTGATGCTGTTCAGGATGTCGCGGATTTTGTCCTTATCTTCACCGGTGAAGGTCATGCTCAGAACACCGGTGTCCTTGCCGTTTTCGGTGACGGTGAGGTTGTTTTGCAGGTTGTTGATCATCCCGAGGGTAGAGAATTTAGTAACCGTAAACTCGCCGCCCTCGTGCGCGTTGATGGCGCCTACCCTGAAGCTGACGCCGTCTTTGGTCAGCATCTGCCCCACTTCACCGCGCGCGCTGAAGCCCGCGTCGCTGGTCAACTGATACTGTTTTGGCCCCAGCACGGTAAGGGTAAAGACCTGGTCCCCTGCCCCTTTTGGTATCACGAAGTCGGTGACTTTTACCGTATCGTTACTGCGCCCCATCAGGCGATCCCAGCCTGCACCAAACACCGGGAAGGTGTTTTTCGTAACCGCAATATCCAGCCCCAGATCGTGAACCGTTTTGCCCAGCACCAGGCGCGACTGGATCAGCTGAATTTCGGCTTCCGATGCCGGTGGCTTGTTGGCCAGCGCCGAGCCGATATCCTGAACCAGCGAGTTACCGGTGTTTTGTTCAATCTGCACCAGCGCGTCGGCGCTGTAGATTGGCGTCGCGAACAGCGTATATATGACCGCCGCCACGGCAAAGACGGCGGTAATACCCAGCACCCACCATTTCGCTTCAATAACGGTGCCGACCAGGCGACCGATATCAATTTCATCACTGCCCGACGTCGGGGCGGCAGAAGCTTTTGTTTTTTCTGTCATTGTTATCCCTGCTGAGCTTTCAGTGCCTGCGCCCACTGGCGGGCAGACTGGTCTAGTAAGGTGTATACCGCCTCAAAGGCCTCGCGGCTCTTGCGATACGGATCGGGAATTTCGCGCTCACCGTCCCAGTGACCAAACAGCATCACCTTGCCGCGCATCTCCGGTGCGATATCGCACAGCGCGTGAATGTGGCGTTTTTCCATCGCGAGGATCAGGTCATATTCCCGGCACATCCGGCCAGAGACCTGACGGGCAACGTGCCCGTCGAGTGAGAGGTTATGTTCGAGGGCTACGCTTGAGGCGCGCTCGTCGGCGCCTTTACCAACCAGCGCCCCCAGCCCTGCGGAGTCGACCGTTAACCCAGGCTGGTAATTTTTCAGCAGCCTTTCAGCCGTGGGGGAACGGCAAATGTTCCCCACGCACACCACCAGAATTTTGTTAAACATCGCGGCTTACCAGGTATGAATGTCGCTCGCCGTATCCGTCATGTAGCGAACGCCACTGATGGTAGGCAGCAACTGGTTGATCAGACGGTTCCAGCGGGCAACCGGCGCGGTGGTGACATAGACCACATCGTACGGCTGCAGGCGGAACGCCGTAGCCATGACCAGGGACGTCGCGTCGGACATATCCAGCTGGTAGATGTTGGCAATCTTGCCCTTCGCGTTCTCGCCCTTGATCGGACGGATCACGAAGATACCGCTGGCGTTGGAGGCGGTCAGATCGATGCCTTCCGCATTGCCCAGCGCTTCGGTCAGGGTCATACCGCTGAAGTCCATCTTGAGGGTGCTCTGTTTCTTCACTTCACCCATCACGAACACTTTCAGATCGTCGTTGCGCGGCACGTACAGAATGTCGCCCGGATAAAGCAGGCGGTTCTGGGTCAGGTCGCCGTTTTGCATCAGCGCCTGGAGGGAGATGCGCTGCTCTTTACCGTTGTGGGTGAGCACCACGTTGCGCCAGTCGGCGCCGTCGGTTAAACCGCCCGCGGCGTTGATCGCATCCAGTACCGTGAGCGGTACGTTGGTAATGGCCTGCTGACCGGACTTATTGACCTGGCCGGAGATATAGGCTTTCTGGGATCGGAACGCGGCGATATTAACGTCCACCTGCGGGTCAGCAATGTACTGCGCTAAGCGGCCGGTAATATCACTACGGATCTCAGCAAGCGTTTTGCCCGCAACATGCACTTTGCCAATGTAGGGATAGAACATGGTGCCATCGGACTGTACCCAGTTACCGGTGTCGCTTGAGCTGCGGTACTGGCCCGCAGGGGTGGTCAGTTCCGGGTGATCCCAGACGGTGACGTTAATCACGTCACCGGGACCTACGCGGTACTGATAAGACGCAATTTCCTGGTCCAGAGACATATTTGGCTGAGCAACATTTGGACGTGGGCGTAATTGTTCCACCAGACGTGGGGTTAATGGATACACATTCACCATTTTGTCGAGATCAAAATCAGCGTCCTGCTGCTTAATCACATCCTTGCCCATTGTTGACATATTGCTGCCGGGAAAGACCGTGCAACCACTCATCAAGGTCACAGACACCAATAATGGCATCAATTTCATTCTGGATTTCATCATTGATTATTTATCACTTTGGCAGAGTAATTATCCTGTGCAATTTAAATAAGCGCGGGTCGTGGTGACAATCAGAATGCAGTTAATCATTTAGCAATTTAACTGGCATCAGTCCTAAAAAAAGCTTATTCATCCATTGGCTATTGACAGAATAATTGAGGCTGATTCACACGCTTTCAGGCACGCTACCGCCCTTGGCTTTCAGTTACCAATCCACTGACTAAACAATGCTTTATGGATAGACACCCTCTTAATCAAGGCCATTTGCAAAATATATCAGCCACTTCGAACACGCGGCCGATAAAGAATAAACCTCGCAAAAGGCCAAAACTAAAATAGCAACAAGGAAATTTAACATTTGAAGCTGGGAGAATTGTTGCAGCTAACCTAATAGCAGGCAAGGAGACAACCGTCCTAATATTGTTTTTTAAGATTAATATTAATAGCAAAGTTTTGAGGTTTTCGGATTTTCTTTATATTGACAAAACAGACGCCAAAACCATTCATTGCGATATATCCTAAATATCGTTCTTCGTAATTAAATCTTCGCAATTAACTTATTTACACCACGGGCAAATTCGGTTTTACCTTGAGGCAGCATTAAGAGAAATCTCAGCCCGGCATTGCAATTTCCCTCGGCTTTATCCATGATCGAAGTGTGACATTAGTCATATAACAGAAGGTATTGTGTTTACTATGGAATGGATTGCCGATCCATCGATCTGGGCCGGGCTGGTGACGCTGGTCGTCATTGAATTAGTGCTCGGCATTGATAACCTGGTGTTTATCGCCATCCTTGCCGATAAATTGCCTCCCTCGCAGCGCGACCGCGCGCGCGCGTGACGGGCCTGCTGCTCGCCATGGTGATGCGCCTGCTGCTGCTCGCCTCGATATCCTGGCTGGTTACGCTGACCAAACCCCTGTTCAGCGTGCAGAGCATGAGCTTTAGCGCCCGCGACCTGATAATGCTGTTCGGCGGGCTGTTCCTGCTGTTCAAAGCCACGGTTGAGCTTAACGAGCGGCTGGAGGGTAAAGACAGCGAAAATCCCACCCAGCGACGCGGCGCAAAATTCTGGCCGGTGGTGGCGCAAATTGTGGTGCTGGACGCCGTCTTTTCTCTCGACTCCGTGATCACCGCCGTCGGGATGGTGGACCACCTGGCCGTCATGATGGCCGCCGTTATCATCGCCATCACCCTGATGGTGCTGGCGAGTAAAGCCCTGACGCGGTTTGTGAACAGCCACCCCACCATCGTGATCCTGTGCCTGAGCTTCCTGCTGATGATTGGCTTTAGCCTGGTGGCGGACGGATTTGGATTCCATATTCCGAAGGGGTATCTGTACGCCGCGATTGGCTTCTCGGTGCTGATTGAGTTCCTGAACCAGCTGGCCATATTCAACCGCCGCCGTTTCCTTTCGGCGAACCAGACGCTGCGCCAGCGCACC
This sequence comes from Callosobruchus maculatus, assembly GCA_951848785.1. Classification (NCBI taxonomy): domain Eukaryota; kingdom Metazoa; phylum Arthropoda; class Insecta; order Coleoptera; family Chrysomelidae; genus Callosobruchus; species Callosobruchus maculatus. Next base: position 13,027 of record CATOUR010000690.1, on the reverse strand, counting down.
GCAGATACGGTAATGCGCCTGCTGAGCGGCAAAAAAGAGGATGCCGAGCTGGATGCCGAATCCGCTGCGATGCTTGCCGATCACAGCGACGGACAGATATTCAACCCGCAGGAGCGACGCATGATTGAGCGCGTGCTTAACCTCAACCAGCGCTCGGTCAGCAGCATCATGACCTCCCGCCACGACATTGAGCACGTTGACCTGACGGCACCGGAAGAGCAGATCCGCGCGCTGCTGGATAAAAACCAGCACACCCGCGTGGTGGTTACCGGCGGGGAAGAGGAAGAAGAGCTGCTGGGCGTGGTGCACGTGATCGACCTGCTGCAGCAGCAGCTTCACGGCGAGCCGCTCAACCTGCGCGCGCTGGTGCGCCAGCCGCTGGTTTTCCCGGAAGCGCTGCCGTTACTCTCCGCGCTGGAGCAGTTCCGCAACGCGCGTACCCACTTCGCGTTTGTGGTGGATGAATTTGGATCGGTGGAAGGGCTGGTGACGCTCAGCGACGTCATGGAAACCATCGCCGGCAATCTGCCCAATGAAGTTGATGAGATCGACGCGCGCCACGACATCCAGAAGAACGCCGACGGTAGCTGGACCGCGAACGGCCACATGCCGCTTGAGGATCTGGTGCAGTTCGTCCCGCTTCCGCTGGACGAGAAGCGCGAATACCACACCATCGCCGGTTTGCTGATGGAGCATCTGCAACGCATTCCGCAGCCGGGGGAAGAAGTACAGGTGGGGGATTACACGATTAAAACGCTGCAGGTAGAGAGCCATCGCGTGCAGAAGGTTCAGCTGATACCGCTGCACGCTGCGGATGAAGCGGATTTTGAGGTTTAGGTAAAAGCAAAACGGCAACCTTGTTGCCGTTTTTAGTGTTTGCTCCCTCTCCCCGTGGGAGAGGGCCGGGGTGAGGGCATCAGGCCGCACATGCCGCCCGGCACAACAAACATCAAAGCTTATCCAGCAGCTTTTTCACGTCCTTGCCGGACTGAGACTCTTTATTACGGTCCGCCCAGTCATTCAGCCGACGTTTCGCTTCATCCTGAAGATGCTTACGCAGGATCTGGTCGACCTGCAGGCTGTAGTTCAGCTCCTGCCATTTCCCGTAAACGCTCAGCGGGATCGGCGTCTCTTTCAGGAACTCGACAAGCTCTCCCTCACCTTCCCAGCCGGCCATCACGCGCACCTTGAAGTGGGTGTCCGCCGTCTCTTTAACCAGATCCAGCGCTCCGTTCCCGGTCAGCGCCAGCAGAGACGAGGTCCCCTGCATCCCGTCCAGCGTTAGCTGACCGTTGTCGAGCGCCAGCTCGCTGGTAAAGCTGTCGAGACGGGTTGCGCTGTCGTAGTTCTCGTTCGCCTTCACGCTGCTGCTGCGCTCCACCGCCTGCTGCACCAGCTGCTGGAAGTTCAGCCCCTCCATGCGCGAGTCTTTCAGCTCCACGTGCGCCTTACCCTGCCAGCTGCGGCGGAAGGCGTCAGCATCAATCTTCGTGCCGGAGAAATCCCCCGCCAGCGTCAGCTGCCCCGTAAGGGCAATCGGATAGTTAAAGGCCTTCAGGATCGTGCCAATCTCGACGTTTTCCAGACGCGGCTGGAACGCGGCGCTGGCAACGTCGCTGCGCACGTCCAGGGTGCCCGGCAGCGAAAGGCTCCCGGCCCCCATTTTTCCGCTGAGGTCGGAGATAACCAGCAGGCCATTGCGGTTAAACATCTGGCTGCTGACGTCGGTAAAATCAATGCCGCGCCAGCGCACGGTGTTGGCCTTCAGCAGAATATCGGCGGTAAACCCGCGCAGGCCGTTGTAGTCAGGCCGATCGAGATTCGAGGAGATCACCGGACGCGACTGCGTTGCCTGGCTTTGGCCCACCTGGGTGACGGAGCCATCGGACGCGTTAACCGGCTGAGGCGCAAGCAGGTTCTCCAGGTTCAGCCTGTCAAATTGCAGATCCAGCACCCAACTGGGTTTCTCTGCAAGCGTGACGCTCGCCTGTCCCTTCAGGCTACTGTCGTTGGCCTGGAGGTTGAGCGCGTTCAGCTCCAGCTGCTTGCGCTCTTCGTGCCACACCGCCTGCATGGTGCCCTTTCCGGCAATCCCTTTCGTCGGTAAGTCTGCTCCGGTGAGCTGCCAGCTCAGCTGCTGAACGTCCGCCGTCAGCTGGTGCGGGTAGTCAGACGCGTTCACGTTGGCGTTTATCGACAGGTTGAGATCCCGCTGGTTGCGGTTGATGCGCCCGGAGAACTCCATGGTGGCGTTATGGCTGGCGTCCTGCTCCATTTTGAGATTGATATTGCGTACGGTGATCTGTTCGTCGTCCTCGTGCTGGAAAACCAGCACGCTGTCAGCCACTTTCAGATTAGCAATGTCAAACGACCAGCCGGCATCGGAGGGAACGTCAGGCAGGGTGTTTTCACGCGGCGCGACCGGCGCGTCCGCCTGGCGAACGGCCTCGGTCTGGGGGGTAAGCTGAATCACCGCCCCTTTCAGCATCACCTGATCCACCTGAAGCTGATGCGACAGGAGCGGAATGAGTGAGACATCAAGACGCATATTGTCCGCCGTGACCAGCGGCTGCGCGGCCCCCGGTGCGGTGAGCGACATGCGTCCTGAGAGAATGCTGAGCTGAGGCCAGACGTGCCAGCGCAGCGGCCCGTCCAGCTTGAGTTCATAACCGCTGCGCGCTTCAACCTGCCGCACCATATAAGCACGGAAGTCATTCGGATTAACCAGCAGAACTAACGCTGAAAGGCCAGCCACCAGCACCACCAGCAAAATCATCAGCGTCGTCAGAACTCTTCTCATGGCTTCCTCAGTGAACTTACAAATCAGTCTTTATCGATACGACTGGCAACCGCACCCTGCTGGTCGCGATATTTTGCGTCCTGGCGGCGGTTATAAGGACGGTCTGCCGGGCCTGTCAGCGGTTCAAAGCTCAGCGCACCGATCATCATCCCGGGACGCAGGGCCAGCGGCAGTTTACCGGCATTAAAGAACTCCAGCACGATTCGGCCCGACCAGCCCGGATCGATACGGTGCGCGGTGACGTGCACCATCAGGCCCAGGCGCGCCAGCGATGAACGTCCGTCAAGCCAGCCCACCAGATCCGCAGGCAGTGTGACGGATTCAAAGGTCACCGCCAGCGCCAGCTCACCCGGATGGAGATAAAACGCCTCTCCTTCTTCGATGACGATTTCGTCGCTCATGACGCGATCCAGCGCCGCGCTGACTTCGTCTTTCGGACCGCTCAGGTCGATAAACGGTGCCGTGTGGCCGCTGAAGGTGCGGAATTTATTCCCCAGACGCACGTCAACGGTCACGCCGTTAATACGCTCTACCGGCGGACGCGGGGTGATGGACAGACGGCCTTCATCCAGCCAGGCTTCTATATCGCGGTCACAAAGACGCATGGCACTTTCTCCTTTCGTGCATCGCGCCCTGAAGCCTTACGGGCTCAGGGCAAAACCAGGTTATCTCTGAACGGTACACAATTCACACGGCTTATTCAAAAAACTGACTGATTTTCGCTTTTAAGATATCAATTGCAATACGGTTTTTACCGCCGCGAGGCACGATAATATCGGCGTACTGTTTCGAAGGCTCAATAAATTGCAGGAACATCGGGCGAACGGTCTTTTGATATTGCGCCATCACGGAGTCCATGGAGCGGCCGCGTTCGTTAACGTCGCGTTTGATGCGACGCATCAGGCAGATATCCAGAGGGGTATCGACGAAAATCGAGAAGTTCATTGATTCGCGCAGGCGGGCGTCGGTGAGCAGCAAAATCCCTTCAAGGATAATGACCTTTTTCGGCTCGATGCGGATCGTTTCTCGGGTGCGGGTATGTTCTACGTAGCTGTAGACGGGCAGTTCAATGTCCTCGCCGCGCTTCAGCGCTTCCAGATGCTGGAACAGCAGGCTGTGATCCATTGCACTGGGGTGGTCGTAGTTGGTTTTTACGCGCTCTTCCATCGAAAGATGGGATTGATCTTTGTAATAGCTGTCTTCGGGAATAACACCGATATGCTCATCACCTACCTGTTCACGCAGTTCACGATAAAGCGTACTGGCAATAAGACTTTTACCTGAAGCCGATGCGCCGGCGATGCCTATGATGACGCACTGATGAGACTTATCAGTCATAAATTTAGCGACCTGATTAACCTGGATGTAAGGAAGGACGACGCCGGAGCGTCAAACGCGGCAATTATAGGGATTTCGGGGGCGTGATACCAGTCGAATGCGCAGGTTATGCGAGGCGGGCTGAAAAGTGCCGCTTCACGCCCTGAGCGAAATTTTTACGATCGCTGTTTCGACATTTGATCCCCTTTCTTCGCAGAGTAACTATTTTATAAGTCTATGAAGTCAAAATCTGAGCGCTCAGCATATGAATTGTAAAATGTTTGTACTAGCATAAACCAAATTAATGATTTCACGCGTCCGGACCTGGCTCCTGACAACACGGCGTCCCTGGATAGAGCGGTAATGAATAAACAATACCAGCGGGTTTTGGTTACTACCCCACATCCTTTACTGCGACTTGTCTGTCTGGGTCTCGTCACGTTCATTTTTACCCTGTTCTCCCTTGAGCTGACCCGCTTCGGATCGCTGCTGGCACCGCTGTGGTTCCCGACCTCCATTATGATGGTGGCGTTTTACCGCCATGCGGGAAAAATGTGGCCCGGCATCGCCCTCGCCTGCTCCTTTGGCAATATTTTTGCCTCGTGGATGCTCTTTTCATGGGACGCCATCAACCTAACCTACACGGCGAACAATATTATTGAGGCCTGTATTGGTGCGATGTTGCTGCGTAAGCTGCTCCCCTGGTATAACCCGCTGCAAAACCTCAACGACTGGATCCGCCTTGCCGTCGGCAGCGCCCTGGTGCCGCCGCTGGTGGGCGGCGTTCTGGTTCATTTTCTGGTGCCGGGCCCGGAGCCGCTGCGCAATTTTCTGTTCTGGGTACTTTCAGAAGCCATCGGCGCGCTGGCGCTGGTACCGTTAGGCCTGCTGTTTAAACCGCATTACCTGCTGCGTCACCGCAATCCGAGGCTGCTGCTGGAAACGCTGGTGACCCTGGTCATCACCCTGGCCCTGAGCTGGACGGCCATCACCTGGCTGCCGTGGCCGTTCACCTGCATCATCGTTTTGCTGATGTGGAGCGCGGTACGCCTGCCGCGAATGGAAGCGTTCCTGATATTTTTATTCACCATCATGATGGTATCCCTGATGATGGTGCGAAACCCGCCCTCCATGACACCGTCAAACATGATGGTGACCTTCAACGCGCCGTGGCTTCCCTTCCTGATGATGCTCCTGCCGGCCAACGTGATGACGATGGTGATGTATGCCTTTCGCGCCGAGCGTAAACACATTACGGAAAGTGAAGAACGTTTTCGTAACGCGATGGAGTATTCCGCGATTGGTATGGCGCTGGTGGGGATTGAGGGCCAGTGGCTTCAGGCCAACAAGGCGCTTTGCAATTTTCTCGGCTACAGCCAGACGGAGCTCCAGTCGCTCACGTTTCAGCAGCTAACCTGGCCCGAGGATTTACATACTGACCTGGAACAGCTGGGACAGCTGATCAACGGAGAGATCAACAGCTACAGCCTCGAAAAGCGCTACTATACCCGCAACGGCGAGGTGGTCTGGGCGCTGCTGGCCGTCTCCGTTGTTCGCCATGCCGACGGCACGCCGCTCTACTTTATTGCCCAGATAGAAGACATCAACGACCTGAAACAGACCGAGTGGGTGAATAAGCGCCTGATGGAGCGCATCACGCTCGCCAACGAAGCCGGTGGGATTGGCATCTGGGAATGGGACCTGGAGCCGGACGTGATCAGCTGGGATAAGCGCATGTTTGAGCTGTACGAGATCCCTTCGCATATCAAGCCCACCTGGCAGCTCTGGCATGACGCCATCGTGCCGGAAGATCGCACGAACGCCGAACGGGTGCTGCGCGAGTCCCTCCAGGCGAGGGTGCCCTTCAAGCTGGAGTTTCGCATCCGCGTTAAGGGGGGCATTCGCCACATTCGTTCGCTGGCAAACCGGGTGCTGAACAAACACGGCCAGGTGGAACGCCTGCTGGGCATCAATATGGACATGACCGAGGTGAAGCAGCTTAACGAGGCGCTGTTCCAGGAAAAAGAGCGTCTGCACATTACCCTCGACTCCATCGGCGAAGCGGTGCTCTGCACCGACATCGACATGAACGTCACCTTTATGAACCCGGTCGCCGAGAAGATGAGCGGCTGGACGCAAAACGACGCGCTGGGTCAGCCCGTGCTGAAGGTGCTGCACATTACCTTCGGCGAGAATGGCCCGCTGATGGAGAACATCCACAGCGGGGATATGTCCCGTACCGATATCGAACAGGACGTGGTGCTTAACTGCCGGAACGGCGGCAGCTTTGACATTCATTACAGCATCACGCCGCTGAGCACCCTGGACGGTCACAATATCGGCTCGGTGCTGGTGATTCAGGACGTGACCGAGTCGCGCAAAATGCTGCGCCAGCTGAGCTACAGCGCCTCCCATGACGCCCTCACCCGGCTGGCGAACCGCGTAAGTTTCGAAAACCACCTTAAGCGCCTGCTGCAGACGGTACACGAGACGCATCAGCGCCACGCGCTGGTCTTTATCGACCTTGACCGCTTTAAGGCCGTGAACGATACGGCAGGCCACGCGGCAGGCGACGCCCTCCTGCGCGAGCTGTCTTCGCTAATGCTGACGATGCTGCGCTCCAGCGACGTGCTGGCGCGCCTGGGGGGCGACGAGTTTGGCCTGCTGCTCCCGGACTGTAACGTCGAAAGCGCGCGTTATATTGCGGGCCGGCTGATCGACGCTATCAACAACTACCATTTTTCCTGGGAGGGACGCCTGCACCGCATCGGCGCCAGCGCAGGTATTACGCTGATTGACGATAACAATCGTCTGGCCGCAGAAGTGATGTCGCAGGCCGACATCGCCTGTTACGCCTCGAAAAACAGCGGACGCGGCGTCGTCACCGTGTATGAACCCCAGCAGGAGCGGATCCACAGCATGCGCAGCATGATGTCGCTGGACGAGCAGTGGCACACGATCAAGGATAATCATCTGTTGATGATTGCGCGCAGCGTTGCCTCGCCGCGCGTGCCCGAGAGCAGCAGCTTCTGGCTGCTCTCAATGCGCCTGTGGACCAGCCAGGGCGAAGTGCTGGAAGAGCACGCCTTCCGCGCGGGGCTGGCGGAGCCGGAGCTGCTGCACGCCCTGGACCGGCGTATTTTCAGCGACTTTTTCCGCACCCATGCCGCGCAGGTGGCGGCGAAAGGGATGGGCGTCGCGCTGCCGCTGTCAGAAGCGGGTTTAGCCAGCGTTACGCTGGTGGACGAACTGCTCGACCTGATTGCACGCGGTCCGCTGCCGGCGCGTCTGCTGCATCTGATGATATCCGTCGACGTGCTGAGCAATGCGGACGAAAACGTGCAGCAGGGCCTGCAAAAGCTTCGTCACGCCGGCTGTCGGGTGGTGTTAACCCGCGTGGGGCGCGATATCAACGTTTTCAGCCGCCTCAGCGCCAGCACCGCAGACTATCTGCTGCTGGATACGGACGTGGTGACGAACGTTCACGGCAACCTGATGGACGAGATGATGGTAACGATCGTTCAGGGTCACGCCCAGCGTCTGGGGCTAAAAACCATTGCCGGGCCGTGTAACCAGTCGATCATGATGGACACGCTGTCAGGCATCGGCATTGACTATATCTTTGGCGATACCATCGGAGAAGCGCAGCCGCTCGATCTACTGCTTAACACCAGCTATTTCGCCATCAACTGACGGCGACCAGCCGTCGGTATACCAGATATGCAACAGCGCATACGAGCGCCACGGCTGCCAGCGTTCGGCATAGCGACGGATCTGAGCAGGCGTCATTCCGGCAAAACGCTGCTTAATCAGGTAATCATCCGGCAGAAAAACATCCTTCGCCTGCCAGCCGCGCAGGGCCAGATAGCTGGCGGTCCAGCGCCCGATGCCGGGCCGCTGCTGTAAAGCCTTCAACCCGGCCTCGATATCCGCGGGCGGGAAGAGCGGAAAGTCACCGTCCACTACCGACTGCGCCAGATGAATCAGCGACTCCGCACGCTTCAGCGGCATTCCGAGGGCCTTAAGCGCCAGCGGATCCGCAGCAGCGACCGCCTCTGGCGAAGGAAAGCAGAGGTACCCCGGCGCGTCCGCAATCGGTTCGCCGCACAGCGCCACCACCCGCGACGCCAGCTTTGCCGCCATCGCCACGCTCACCAGCTGGCCGAGAATGGCGCGCACGCCCTGCTCCCAGGCATCCACGGCGCCCGGCAAACGTAGCCCCGGACGTGCCGCACCGAGCTCGCCGAGGGTCTGCGCTATCCGCTGCGGATCGCAGGCGAGATCGAACAGGCGGGCAATGCGGTCAAGACATGTTTCCGCCACCGGGATCAGGCCCGGGCTCAGCGTCACGGCCAGCGTATGGGTTGCGCAGTCCGGCGTGACGCGAAAAACGCCCTGATGCCCCTCGTAGCCGAAGCTCCGCTCGTAGTAATCGTCCGTAACGGTTTCAACCCCCGTGACCGCACGCGCCGCAAGAAAGCCAAGCATCCACTGCCAGTCGTAGGGGGGTTGCCAGTTCAGGGTGTACATCGTCTCTCCTTTTTTGTTCACCTCAGCATAAACCGAAAGACCGCGTTGCGCCTTGCTTTCATATTCCTGTTGTCGCCTGGCAGACATTTCGCTAAAGTCTCGCCCCTTCTCACCGGCATGGGGATTTATCGTGTTTATTGGATTCGACTACGGCACCGCAAACTGCTCGGTTGCCATCATGCAAAACGGACACCCGCAGCTCCTGAAAATGGAAAACGGCAGTGCGCTGCTGCCCTCCATGCTCTGTGCGCCCACGCGCGAAGCGGTAAGCGAGTGGCTGTTCCGCCACCATCAGGTGCCGGCCACGGCGGCTGAATCGCAGGCGCTTCTGCGTCGGGCCGTCAGCTTCAACCGGGAAGAAGATATTGAGGTTACGCCGTCCAGCGTGCAGTTCGGCCTTTCCTCCCTCGGGCACTACATTGAGGATCCGGAAGAAGTTTACTTCGTTAAATCGCCTAAATCCTTCCTGGGCGCCAGCGGGCTGAAGCCGCAGCAGGTCGCGATGTTCGAAGACCTGGTGTGCGCCATGATGCTGCACATTCGCAATCAGGCCCAGTCACAGGTGCCGGACGCCATCACCCAGGCCGTGATTGGTCGCCCAATCAACTTCCAGGGGCTGGGAGGCGACGAGGCTAACCGGCAGGCGCAGGGGATCCTCGAGCGCGCGGCGCACCGGGCAGGCTTTCGCGACGTGGTGTTCCAGTATGAGCCGGTTGCCGCGGGGCTGGATTTTGAAGCCACGCTGGCGGAAGAAAAACGCGTGCTGGTTGTGGACATCGGCGGCGGTACCACCGACTGCTCGCTGCTGCTGATGGGGCCGCAGTGGCACCACCGCCGCGACCGCGAAAACAGCCTGCTGGGGCACAGCGGCTGCCGCGTGGGCGGTAACGATCTGGATATCGCCCTGGCGTTCAAGAGCCTGATGCCGCTGCTCGGCATGGGTGGACAGACCGAAAAAGGGATCGCCCTGCCGATCCTGCCGTGGTGGAACGCCATCGCGATCAACGACGTGCCCGCACAGAGTGATTTTTACAGCACCGCCAACGGCCGTTTCCTGAACGATCTGGTGCGCGACGCGCAGGATGCGGAGAAGGTCGCGCTGCTGTATAAGGTGTGGCGTCAGCGTCTGAGCTACCGCGTGGTACGTACTGCCGAAGAGAGCAAAATTGCCCTTTCCGATCGTCCTGAGCATACCGCTTCGCTGCCGTTCATCAGCGACGATCTGGCGACGGCTATCACCCAGGACGGTCTGGAGCTGGCGCTCGCCCAGCCGCTGCAGCGCATTCTGGAGCAGGTACAGCTGGCGCTGGATAACGGCAAGGTGAAGCCGGATGTTATCTACCTGACCGGCGGTAGCGCCCGTTCACCGCTTATCAAAAAAGCGCTGGCGGAACAGCTGCCGGGCATTCCGATTGCCGGTGGCGATGACTTTGGCTCCGTTACGGCAGGACTGGCCCGCTGGGCGCAGGTGATGTTTAGCTAGCGTTGGTGCGGTCTGGTGCCCTCACCCCGACCCTCTCCCACAGGGAGAGGGTGCAAACACCAAAAACGGCAACGGATGTTGCCGTTTTGCGTTTACCTCCATTCAGACCATTCCTGACAGTGTTCCATATTTCCTCCATTTTTCCGCTGTGTTACCTGACTAAACTAGTATCATTCCCCGAAAGAGCTTCAGGATGAGAACGTATAACGATGAAAGGCAGTAACAAATCCCGCTGGGCAATTGCCGCAGGTCTTTTTGTGGTGGTCCTTGCCGCCGCCTGGTACTGGCATAGCCAGTCCGCGAACTCCACGGCTCCCGCAGGCGCCAGCAGCCCGTCTCAGCGCCCGGCGGGCGGGGGTCGCCAGGGTATGCGCGGCGGCGCGCTGGCGCCGGTGCAGGCGGCAACGGCGGTGAATAAAGCGGTACCTCGTTATCTCACCGGGCTTGGAACCGTAACCGCCGCCAACACCGTCACGGTGCGCAGCCGCGTGGACGGCCAGCTGATGGCCATTCACTTCAAGGAAGGTCAGCAGGTGAAAGCCGGGGATTTGCTGGCAGAAATCGATCCAAGCCAGTTTAAGGTGGCGCTCGCGCAGGCGCAGGGGCAGCTCGCGAAAGATAAAGCCACCCTTGCCAACGCCCGGCGTGATTTAGCCCGCTAGTCAGCAGCTGGTCAAAACCAACCTCGTGTCGCGTCAGGAGCTGGATACCCAGCAGTCGCTGGTCCGCGAGTCTCAGGGGACCATTAAGGCCGACGAGGCCCGCGGTCGCCAGCGCCCAGCTGCAGCTCGACTGGAGCCGGATCGTCGCGCCGATTGACGGGCGCGTCGGCCTGAAGCAGGTGGATATCGGCAACCAAATTTCCAGCGGCGACACACGGGCATCGTGGTGATCACCCAGACGCATCCCGTCGATCTGGTCTTTACCCTGCCGGAAAGCGACATCGCCACGGTGGTGCAGGCGCAGAAGGCCGGAAAAGCGCTGGTGGTGGAAGCCTGGGATCGCACCAACAAGAAGAAGCTGAGCGAAGGCACGCTGCTGAGCCTGGATAACCCAGATCGATACCACCACCGGCACCATCAAGCTGAAAGCACGCTTTAACAATCAGGACGATGCATTGTTCCCGAACCAGTTCGTCAATGCGCGAATGCTGGTTGCGACCGAGGAAAACGCGGTAGTGATCCCACGGCGGCCCTGCAAATGGGCAGTGAAGGCACTTTGTCTGGGTGCTCAACGGCGAAAACAAGGTTAGCAAGCATCTGGTGAAAACCGGCATCCAGGACAGCCAGACGGTGGTCATCGATGCCGGGCTTTCTGCGGGTGACCGCGTCGTGACCGACGGTATCGACCGCCTGACCGAAGGCGCGCAGGTCGAGGTGGTGAAGCCCGGACCGCGGGAGCAAAAGCCTGATGCAGGTAATGCCGCCGAGCTCCACAGGTGGGCCTTCACGCCTGTTTCTTTTACGTCCGGTTCGCAACGACCCTGCTGATGGTGGCGATCCTGCTGGCCGGATAATTGGCTACCGTTTTCTGCCCGTGTCGGCGCTGCCGGAAGTGGACTACCCGACCATTCAGGTTATCACGCTCTATCCGGGCGCCAGCCCGGATGTGGTCACGTCCGCCATCACCGCCCCGCTGGAGCGCCAGTTTGGCCAGATGTCTGGCCTGAAGCAGATGTCCTCCCAGAGTTCCGGCGGCGCGTCGGTGGTGACGCTTCAGTTCCAGCTTACGCTGTCGCTGGACGTTGCCGAGCAGGAGGTGCAGGCCGCCATTAACGCCGCCACCAACCTGCTGCCGTCTGACCTGCCGAACCGCCGGTCTACAGCAAGGTCAACCCGGCGGATCCGCCGATCATGACGCTTGCCGTGACGTCGTCCGCTATGCCGATGACGCAGGTGAGAAGACATGGTCGAAACCCGCGTGGCGCAGAAGATGTTCGCAGGTCTCCGGCGTGGGGCTGGTAACCCCTCGCGTGGCGGCCAACGCCCCGCCGTGCGCGTTAAGCTCAACGCCCAGGCCATCGCCGCGCTGGGGTTGACCAGCGAAACCATTCGCACCGCCATCAGCAGCGCAAACGTCAACTCGGCGAAAGGCTCGCTGGACGGCCCTGACCGGGCGGTCACCCTCTCCGCCAACGACCAGATGCAGTCCGCCGATGAGTACCGCCAGCTGATTGTGGCCTATCAAAAACGGCGCGCCGATCCGCCTTGGCGACGTGGCTACCGTTGAGCAAGGGGCGAAAACAGCTGGCTCGGGGCGTGGGCCAACGGGCAGCAGGCAATCGTCATGAACGTGCAGCGCCAGCGGGCGCGAACATTATTGATACCGCCGACAGCATTCGCACCATGCTGCCGCAGCTGGTGGAAAGCCTTGCCGAAGTCGGGTCAGCGTGAAGGTGCTTTCGGATCGCACCACCAACATTCGCGCCTCGGTCACCGACACCCAGTTTGAGCTGATGCTGGCGATTGCGCTGGTGGTGATGATCATCTACCTGTTCCTGCGTAACGTCCCGGCACCATTATTCCTGCCGTCGCGGTGCCGCTCTCGCTGGTCGCACCTTCGCGGTGATGGTGTTCCTCGACTTCTCCATCAACAACCTGACGCTGATGGCGCTGACCATCGCCACCGGGTTCGTGGTGGATGACGCCATCGTGGTTATCGAGAACATCTCGCGCTATATCGAAAAGGGCGAAAAACCGCTGGCCGCCGCGCTGAAAGGGCCGGTGAAATCGGCTTTACCATCATCTCGCTGACCTTTTCGCTGATTGCGGTGCTGATCCCGCTGCTGTTTATGGGCGATATCGTCGGCCGCCTGTTCCGCGAGTTTGCCGTCACGCTGGCGGTCGCCATTCTCATCTCCGCCGTGGTGTCGCTGACGCTCACGCCGATGATGTGCG
>CATOUR010000689.1:0-29947 GCA_951848785.1 Callosobruchus maculatus | reverse complement strand
CTCGTTACCGACCAGACCAGCGCCCACGATCCGCTGCACGGCTATCTGCCTAAAGGCTGGAGCTGGGAAACGTACCAGCAAAAAGCGGATTCCGATCCGGAGGGCACGGTGCTGGCGGCCAAGCGTTCGATGGCGGAACACGTATCCGCGATGCTCGCCTTCAGCAGGATGGGCATTCCGGTCTTTGATTACGGCAACAACATCCGCCAGATGGCAAAAGAGATGGGCGTCAGCAACGCCTTTGACTTCCCCGGCTTCGTGCCTGCCTATATTCGTCCGCTGTTCTGCCGCGGCATAGGGCCGTTCCGCTGGGTTGCCCTGTCCGGCGATCCGGAGGATATCTACAAAACCGACGCCAAAGTGAAGGAGATCGTCGCCGACGACGAGCATCTGCACCGCTGGCTGGACATGGCCCGCGAACGCATCAGCTTCCAGGGTTTGCCGGCGCGCATCTGCTGGGTAGGGCTGGAGTGGCGGCAAAAGCTCGGCCTGGCCTTTAACGAAATGGTGCGCAGCGGCGAAGTCTCCGCGCCGATCGTGATTGGTCGCGACCACCTGGACTCCGGCTCCGTCGCCAGCCCGAACCGTGAAACCGAAGCCATGCGCGACGGCTCCGATGCGGTCTCCGACTGGCCGCTGCTGAATGCCCTGCTCAACACCGCCAGCGGCGCAACCTGGGTGTCTCTCCACCACGGCGGCGGCGTCGGGATGGGCTTCTCCCAGCACTCCGGGATGGTCATCGTCTGTGACGGAACGGATGAAGCCGCCGCGCGCATTGCCCGCGTGCTGCACAACGACCCGGCGACGGGCGTAATGCGCCATGCGGATGCGGGTTACGAGATTGCCATTGACTGTGCCAGAGAGCAGGGACTGAACCTGCCGATGATTACCGCCACACAAGGAAAGCCTGCATGAACGCCTTAACTGTTACTCCCGGCTCGCTGACGCTCAAACAGCTGCGTCGCGTCTGGCGCCAGCCGGTCACGCTCACGCTTGATGAAAGCGCCCACCGTGCGATTAACGACAGCGTGGCGTGCGTCGAGGCCATCGTGGCTGAAGGGCGCACCGCTTACGGCATCAACACCGGTTTTGGCCTGCTGGCCCAGACCCGCATTGCCACGCACGATCTGGAGAATTTACAGCGTTCGCTGGTGCTTTCGCACGCGGCGGGCGTTGGCCAGCCGCTGGACGACGACATTGTCCGCCTGATGATGGTGTTGAAAATCAACAGCCTGGCGCGCGGTTTTTCCGGCATTCGGTCTGAGCGTGATTCAGGCGCTGATGGCGCTGGTGAATGCAGAAGTTTATCCGTGGATCCCGGCAAAAGGCTCCGTCGGTGCATCGGGCGATCTGGCGCCGCTGGCGCATATGTCCCTGCTGCTGCTGGGCGAGGGCCAGGCCCGCTGGCAGGGGGAGTGGCTGCCTGCCAGAGAGGCGCTGAAGAAAGCCGGGCTGGCGCCAGTCACCCTCGCGGCAAAAGAGGGGCTGGCGCTGCTCAACGGCACTCAGGCATCGACGGCTTTCGCGCTGCGCGGCCTGTTTGAAGCGGAAGATCTGTTTGCGTCGGCGGTGGTCTGCGGCGCGCTGACCACCGAGGCGGTGCTCGGCTCGCGTCGACCGTTCGACGCGCGTATTCACGAGGTGCGCGGCCAGCGCGGCCAGATTGATGCCGCCGCGATGTACCGTCATCTGCTCACCGACACCAGCGCCATTGCCGATTCACACCACAACTGTGAGAAGGTGCAGGATCCGTATTCCCTGCGCTGTCAGCCGCAGGTGATGGGCGCGTGCCTGACGCAGCTTCGTCAGGCGGCAGAGGTGCTGCTGGTGGAAGCCAATGCGGTGTCCGATAACCCGCTGGTGTTTGCGCAGGAAAACGAGGGTGGTGTCCGGGGGCAACTTCCACGCCGAACCCGTGGCGATGGCGGCGGATAATATTGCGCTGGCGGTTGCCGAAGTGGGCGCGCTGTCCGAGCGCCGCATTGCGCTGATGATGGATAAGCATATGTCCCAGCTGCCGCCGTTCCTGGTGCGCAACGGCGGCGTAAACTCGGGCTTTATGATCGCCCAGGTGACCGCCGCGGCGCTGGCGAGCGAGAACAAAGCGCTGTCGCATCCGCACAGCGTGGACAGCCTGCCCACCTCCGCAAACCAGGAGGATCACGTCTCGATGGCCCCGGCTGCCGGGCGTCGCCTGTGGAAGATGGCCGCCAACACCCGCGGCGTGCTGGCGGTAGAGTGGCTGGCGGCGTGTCAGGGCATCGATCTGCGCGAAGGGCTGACGTCCAGCCCGCTGCTGGAGCAGGCGCGTCATGCGCTGCGCGAGCACGTTACGCACTACGATGACGATCGCTTCTTTGCCCCGGATATCGATAAGGCGATGCAGCTTCTGGAAGAAGGACGGCTGGTGGGGTTGCTGCCGCCGGTGCTGTGATTTTTTCCCCCTCACCCTAACCCTCTCCCCAAAGGGGCGAGGGGACTTGAACACCCTCTCCCCGTGGGAGAGGGCTGGGGTGAGGGGCCATCAGACCGCAGGATTACGAATACATCGCCGTAATCGATGCGCTCCCGAGCGAATGGAAATGCACGTTAAAGCCCACCATCGCGCCGCTTGCCCCTTCGTCGACCTCAATCTTATCCACGTCCAGCGCGTGCACCGTGAAGATATAGCGGTGGGTTTCCCCTTTTGGCGGCGCCGCGCCGCCGTAGCCCGCTTTGCCAAAATCAGTGCGCGTCTGTATTGCACCTTCAGGGAGGGCAACCAGGTCGGAGCCGGAACCCTGCGGCAGCACGCGCGTATCCGCAGGCAGGTTTGCCACAATCCAGTGCCACCAGCCGGAGCCGGTCGGGGCGTCCGGATCGTAGCAGGTCACGACAAAGCTTTTGGTTCCGGCGGGCACATCGTCCCACGCCAGATGGGGAGAGATATTGTCTCCCTGATAGCCCATCCCGTTAAAAACGTGTCGTTCCGGCAGCTTTTCGCCGTCGCGTAAGTCTTTGCTGATGATTTTCATACGGTTTACCCTCGTGAGTCACTCGTTCACAAAGTGTAACCCATAGGGTTAAATCGTGAAATGCGCCGGAATAGTCACGGCTTTAACCACCGCCGACGTGAGCTTGCGTAACTGCTCCTGCGAAATGCTGTACGGCGGCATCAGGTAGATCAGCTTACCGAACGGCCGCACCCACACGCCCTGGTCAACGAAGAAGCGCTGCAACGCGGCCATGTTCACCGGATGCGTCGTTTCGACCACGCCGATGGCGCCCAGCACGCGGACGTCCGCCACGTATGGCGCATCCGCCGCCGCGCTCAGCGCCTGTTTCAGCTGCGCCTCAATCGCCGCCACCTGCGCCTGCCATTCGCCGCTCTCCAGAATGGCGAGGCTTTCGCTTGCCACCGCGCAGGCCAGCGGGTTGCCCATAAACGTTGGGCCGTGCATAAAACAGCCCGCTTCGCCGTCGCTGATGGTGTCGGCAACGTGGCGGGTGGTAAGCGTGGCGGAGAGCGTCATGGTGCCGCCGGTCAACGCTTTGCCCAGGCACAGAATATCCGGCGCAATACCCGCATGCTCGCAGGCGAAAAGCTTCCCGGTGCGGCCAAAGCCGGTGGCGATCTCATCGGCTATCAGCAGAATGCCCTCGCGGTTGCACATTTTTCGAATGCGCTTCAGCCACTCGGGGTGGTACATCCGCATTCCGCCCGCGCCCTGCACAATCGGTTCGAGAATCACGGCAGCAATCTCATGGCGATGGGCCGCCATCAGCCGCGCAAATCCCACCATGTCCATCTCGTCCCATTCGCCGTCGAAGCGGCTCTGCGGAGCCGGAGCAAACAGGTTTTCCGGCAGATAGCCTTTCCAAAGGCTGTGCATGGAGTTGTCCGGATCGCACACCGACATCGCGCCAAAGGTGTCGCCGTGATAGCCGTTGCGGAAGGTGAGGAACCGCTGGCGCGTTTCGCCTTTCGCATGCCAGTACTGCAACGCCATTTTCATTGCCACCTCCACGGCCACCGAGCCGGAGTCGGCAAGAAACACGCACTCCAGCGCGTCGGGAGTCATCGCTACCAGACGGCGGCACAGATCGACCGCAGGCTGATGGGCGATCCCGCCAAACATCACGTGTGACATCCGGTCAATCTGGGACTTCATCGCCGCGTTCAGCCGCGGATGGTTATAGCCATGGATCGCTGCCCACCAGGAGGACATTCCGTCCACAAGCCGCTCGCCGCTGGCGAGATGCAGCTCGCATCCGTGGGCGGAGGCCACTGGATAGACGGGAAGGGGACGGGTCGTTGAGGTGTAAGGGTGCCAGATATGCTGTCTGTCGAAGGCGAGATCGTCCTGGGTCATAATCGACTTGTAAACCATTTTGAAAAGTTTTAGGTTTACAAGTATAAACCGAACCGACAATTAACAAAACCCTTTGGAGAAGCCCGATGGCTCACCACGCACGCTGGACGATTTCGCAAGTCACTGAATTATTCAATAAACCTTTCCTGGAGCTGATGTTTGAAGCGCAGCAGGTGCACCGTCAGCACTTCGATCCTCGCCATGTTCAGGTCAGCACGCTGCTGTCGATCAAAACCGGTGCCTGCCCGGAAGACTGTAAATATTGCCCGCAAAGCGCGCGCTATAAAACCGGACTTGAATCCGAGCGCCTGATGGAGGTGGAGCAGGTGCTCGACTCCGCGCGTAAGGCAAAAAACGCCGGCTCGACCCGTTTCTGCATGGGGGCGGCGTGGAAAAACCCCAGCGATCGCGACATGCCGTATCTGGAGCAGATGGTAAAGGGCGTGAAGGAGATGGGGCTCGAAGCCTGCATGACGCTCGGCACGCTGAACGACGAGCAGGCGCAGCGTCTGTCGGCGGCGGGGCTGGATTATTACAACCACAACCTCGACACCTCGCCGGAGTTCTACGGCAACATCATCACCACGCGCACCTATCAGGAGCGTCTGGACACGCTGGATAAGGTGCGTGACGCGGGGATCAAGGTCTGTTCCGGCGGTATCGTGGGCCTGGGCGAGACGGTGAAGGATCGTGCCGGCCTGCTGTTACAGCTGGCGAACCTGCCGACCCCGCCGGAAAGCGTGCCAATCAACATGCTGGTGAAGGTGAAAGGCACGCCGCTGGCGGATAACGACGACGTGGATGCGTTTGATTTTATCCGCACCATCGCGGTGGCGCGCATCATGATGCCGACCTCTTACGTTCGCCTCTCTGCCGGTCGCGAGCAGATGAGCGAGCAAACCCAGGCGATGTGCTTTATGGCCGGGGCCAACTCCATTTTCTACGGCTGCAAGCTGCTGACCACGCCGAACCCGGAAGAGGACAAAGACGTTCAGCTGTTCCGCAAGCTGGGGCTGAACCCGCACCAGACCGGGGTGCAGGCGGGGGATATCGAGCAACAGCAGCAGCTGGAGCAGCAGATTTTCAACGCCGACACCGATCGGTTCTACAACGCGGCAGCCGTATGACCTGGCAGGCGCGCATCAGTACCGCGCTCGACGAGCGTCGGGCGGCGGATGCGTTTCGGGTACGCGGGGTGGTGGAACACGGCGCAGGCCGATTTCTCACCCGGGAAGGCCAGCGGTTCTGCAATTTCTCCAGCAACGACTATCTTGGCCTGAGCCAGCACCCGCAGGTCGTTCGCGCCTGGCAGCAGGGCGCGGAACGATACGGCGTGGGCAGCGGCGGCTCCGGGCACGTCAGCGGCTACACCGCCGCGCATCAGGCGCTGGAGGAGGCGCTGGCCGACTGGCTGGGCTATCCGCGCGCGCTGCTGTTTATCTCCGGTTTTGCCGCCAATCAGGCGGTAATTGCCGCCCTGATGGGCAAAGAGGACCGCATTGTCGCAGACCGCCTGAGCCACGCCTCGCTGCTCGAAGCGGCACATCTCAGCCCGGCGCAGCTGCGGCGTTTTGCCCATAACGATGTCGCTCAGCTGAACGCCCTGCTGGAAAAAAACGGTACAGGTCTCCAGCTGGCGGTGACGGAAGGGATATTCAGCATGGATGGCGACAGCGCGCCGCTCGCCGCCCTGCACGAGGCCGCAAAACGGCATCATGCCTGGCTGATGGTTGACGATGCCCACGGCACTGGCGTCGTTGGCGAAGAGGGGCGCGGAAGCGCGTACCGGCAGCGCGTCAGGCCAGAGCTGCTGGTGGTTACCTTCGGAAAAGGGTTTGGCGTTAGCGGCGCCGCGGTGCTGTGCAGCGAGCCGGTGGCCGATTACCTGGTCCAGTTCGCCCGGCATCTGATCTACAGCACCAGCATGCCCCCGGCGCAGGCCGTGGCGCTTTGCGCGTCACTGTCCGTGATCCGCGGCGAAGAGGGGGCTGAACGCCGTGCGCGCCTGGCTGAACATATTCAGCGTTTTCGCTGGGGCATTAGCGAGCTCCCGTTCCGCCTGACCGATTCACAAAGCGCCATACAGCCTCTGATCGTGGGCGAAAACCACCGGGCGCTGGCGCTGGCACAGGCGCTGCGGGAAAGCGGAATGTGGGTGACGGCTATCCGTCCGCCTACCGTTCCGCCGGGCACCGCGCGTTTGCGTCTGACGCTCACGGCAGCGCACGAAACCGGGGATATCGACGCCCTTCTGGAGGCCCTGCATGTCTCCCGTCAATAAGCAGGCCGTTGCCGCGGCGTTTGGCCGGGCTGCGCAAAGCTATTCACAGCACGATGAGCTGCAGCGCCTGAGCGCGCGCGGGCTGCTCTCCGCGCTCGGCGACAAACGGTTTGCGCAGGTGCTGGACGCGGGCTGCGGGCCGGGAAGCAACAGCCGCTACTGGCGCGAGAACGGCAGCCACGTTACGGCGCTGGATCTGTCCTCGCGAATGCTGGAAGAAGCCCGTCAGCAGCAGTCGGCGGACCATTATCTGGTAGCCGATATCGAGTCCATTCCGCTGGCGGACGCCCGGTTCGACCTGGTCTGGAGCCATCTGGCGGTGCAGTGGTGCACCAGCCTGCCGCAGGCGCTGCGCGAGCTGTACCGCGTGGCGCGGCCCGGCGGGACGGTGGCGTTTACCACCCTGCTGGAAAGTTCGCTGCCGGAGCTGAATCAGGCGTGGAGGGCGGTGGATGCGCAACCGCACGCCAACCGGTTTCTCTCCCACGGGCAGGTCATCCAGGCGCTGGACGGCTGGCGCTATCGCGGCGTGGCCCAGACCGTCACCCTCGAATTTAGCGATGCGCTAAGCGCCATGCGCTCTCTGAAGGGCATTGGCGCCACGCACCTGCACGCCGGGCGGGAGAAGAAGCCGCTCACCCGCGGTCAGCTACAGCGTCTGGAGCTGGCCTGGCCGCAGGCGCGGGGCCAGTTCCCGCTCTCCTATCATCTTTTTCATGGGATTATTGAACGTGACTGAACGTTATTTTGTTACCGGCACGGACACCGAAGTCGGTAAAACGGTTGCCAGCGCCGCGCTGCTGCAGGCGGCGAAACGGCTGGGGAAAAAGGCCGCCGGATATAAGCCCGTGGCCTCCGGCAGCGAGATGACCCCTGAGGGGTTACGCAATACCGACGCGCTGGCGCTACAGCGTAACGGCAGCCTCAGCCTGGCCTATTCTGCGGTAAATCCCTACACCTTCGCCGAGCCAACCTCGCCGCACATCGTGAGTGCTGATGAAGGCCGTCCGATTGAGTTCGCCGTGCTCTCATCCGGCCTGCGCGCGCTTGAAAGTCAGGCCGACTGGGTGCTGGTGGAAGGGGCCGGCGGCTGGTTTACCCCGCTTTCGGAACAGCAGACGTTTGCCGACTGGGTGCAGGCCGAACGGCTCCCGGTGATTCTGGTGGTCGGCGTGAAGCTTGGGTGTATTAACCACGCCGTACTGACCGCTCAGGCCGTACGGCAGGCCGGGCTGCAGCTGGCAGGCTGGATAGCCAATGACGTGGTTGCGCCGGGTAAGCGCCATGCTGAGTATCTGGCGACGCTGAAGCGGATGCTGCCAGCGCCGTTCCTGGGGGAGATCCCGTGGCTTGCCGACGGTGCAGAGCAGGCGGAAACCGGGCAGTATCTCAATCTCAGCGCCTTACGTCCCGCGCCATCCAGTGTGCAATAAGCTCGTCATTCAGCTCGTTAACGTGGCCCTGCGCCACGTTACGCCCGCGATAGAGCATGCAGAAACGGTCCGCCACCCGGCGGATAAACGACAGCTGCTGCTCCGCTAACAGCACCGTCATTCCCAGCTCCCGATTCAGCCGCACCAGCAGCTGTCCCAGCCTGTGGGCGAAACTCTGCCCGGCGCCATGCATGGGCTCATCCAGGATCAGCACCCGCGGGCGGTTAACCAGCGCGCTGGCCAGGGCCAGCCGATACTGGTCGTCAGGCGAAAGCGTAGCGGCGCGGACCTGGCGCAGCGGATACAGCTCCGGGAAGAGATCATACGCCTCGCTTTTTGCGGCAGGATCGGGTTTCCCCGTCGCCCGCATAGCGATATGCAGGTTTTCATCAATGGTCAGCTGGGAAAATATCCGCCGATCCTGCGGGACGTAGCCTATCGTTGGCGGCGCAGGGGGTTCTGCCGACGGGCTGAGCAAATTACGCGGCGGCGCACCGGCTTCATGCCAGATGATGGTGCCGCTCTCGACGGGCACTTTTCCGGTAATGCAGTTCATGAGCGTGGATTTGCCCATGCCGGGCAGGCCAACGATGCCTGTACAGATCCCTTGCGGAAAGTCGACATTCACGTTCCATAGCGTATGTTGGCTTCCGTAAAACTGATTTACAGCACGCAGACTCAACATCTTTCTCTCCTTAAAAATGTGTGGGTGTAAGGCTCAGGTTGATGTCTGCAAAACGCCTGCCAGAAACTGAATAATGATTAAAAAAAGGCCGTTTTTAGGAATATCACACTGCGTAAAAGTAAAACGGCTGCTTCAAATGCACGCTCCCGGTGCCGAACATGTTGAATTGTGGTGCAGGGGAAAATGATGGAAATGTGATTAAGATCTCACCGACGGCTTATGAAAAATTGAGCGCTTTCCAGGCAAAAAAGAGTGATAAAAATTTTTTACCGCCGCTTCGTGGGAAAAACCGGGAATTTGCTGAAGTACGCGCCATACGGGCTGGAGGCAGTTATCCACTATTCCTGTGGATAACCTTGTGCATTAGAGTTAGAAAACACGCGATAAGCGAGAGAATACGCGGGTTACGCCCAAATTGATGCGAAACGCGGCTTGATAAAATAATCGTTGTTTATTAATGAATTAGATAAATGCAATTACCGGCACCGCACCACGTCGGGTTGCCACAAAACTTTCATATCGTCCCTTGACAAATGTTAAAAAAGTAATAGTTCTGGGGATAACCCCCAAAGCGTGGTGTTTTATTTTGTCTGATATAAAATTTTGGTCGGGATCGCGCTAAACCTCTCCCCGCTACGCTAAATATCCTGACACGCTACTGGTTTTTCATCCAGTGTTTTTTACTGGCAATCCTGGCCACAACGAGTAAAATTACTCACCTGCCGCTTATTACGTCATCAGGTCGTTGCCCATGAGTAAACCGTTCAAATTGAATTCTGCTTTCCGTCCATCCGGGGACCAGCCCGAGGCTATTCGTCGCCTGGAAGAGGGGCTGGAAGACGGGCTGGCGCACCAGACCCTGCTTGGGGTAACCGGTTCGGGTAAAACGTTTACCATCGCCAACGTCATTGCCGATCTACAGCGGCCAACCATGGTCCTGGCGCCCAACAAAACGCTGGCGGCGCAGCTGTACGGTGAGATGAAAGAGTTCTTCCCGGAAAACGCCGTAGAGTATTTCGTCTCCTACTACGACTATTACCAGCCGGAAGCCTACGTTCCCAGCTCCGACACGTTTATCGAAAAAGATGCCTCGGTGAATGAACACATTGAGCAGATGCGTCTGTCGGCGACCAAAGCGCTGCTGGAGCGTCGCGACGTGGTGGTGGTGGCCTCGGTTTCGGCAATCTACGGCCTGGGCGATCCGGATCTCTATCTCAAGATGATGCTGCACCTGACGCAGGGGATGATCATCGATCAGCGCGCGATTTTGCGCCGTCTGGCGGAGCTGCAGTACACCCGTAACGATCAGGCGTTTCAGCGCGGGACCTTCCGCGTGCGCGGTGAGGTAATCGACATCTTCCCGGCGGAATCGGACGACATGGCGCTGCGCGTTGAGCTGTTCGACGAAGAGGTGGAACGGCTGTCGCTGTTCGATCCGCTGACCGGCCACGTCGAGTCCGTTATCCAGCGCTTCACCATCTACCCGAAAACGCACTACGTCACGCCACGCGAGCGTATCGTGCAGGCGATGGAAGAGATCAAAGTTGAGCTGGCGGACCGCCGCAAGGTGCTGCTGGCGAACAACAAGCTGCTGGAAGAGCAGCGCCTGAGCCAGCGTACCCAGTTCGATCTGGAGATGATGAACGAGCTGGGATACTGCTCCGGCATTGAAAACTACTCGCGCTATCTTTCCGGGCGCGGGCCGGGCGAAGCGCCGCCCACGCTGTTTGACTACCTTCCGGCGGACGGCCTGCTGGTGATCGACGAATCACACGTCACCATCCCCCAGATCGGCGGGATGTACCGCGGTGACCGCGCGCGTAAAGAGACGCTGGTGGAGTACGGGTTCCGTCTGCCGTCAGCGCTGGATAACCGTCCGATGAAGTTTGAAGAGTTTGAGGCGCTTGCTCCGCAGACTATCTACGTATCGGCAACGCCGGGCAACTACGAGCTGGAAAAATCCGGTGATGACGTGGTGGACCAGGTGGTGCGCCCGACCGGACTGCTGGATCCGATTATCGAAGTGCGTCCGGTGGCAACCCAGGTGGACGACCTGCTCTCGGAAATTCGCGCCCGCTCCGCCATCAACGAGCGCGTGCTGGTTACCACGCTCACCAAGCGCATGGCGGAAGATCTGACGGAGTATCTGGAAGAGCACGGCGAGAAGGTGCGTTATCTGCACTCGGACATCGATACCGTGGAGCGCATGGAGATTATCCGCGATCTGCGTCTGGGCGAGTTCGACGTGCTGGTGGGGATCAACCTTCTGCGAGAAGGTCTGGACATGCCGGAAGTTTCGCTGGTGGCCATTCTGGACGCCGACAAAGAGGGCTTCCTGCGCTCCGAGCGTTCGCTGATCCAGACCATTGGCCGCGCCGCGCGTAACGTCAACGGGAAGGCGATCCTGTACGGGGATAAAATTACCCCGTCGATGGCGAAAGCCATTGGCGAAACGGAACGCCGTCGCGAGAAGCAGCAGCGCTACAACGAAGAGCACGGCATTACACCGCAGGGGCTGAACAAGAAGGTGGTGGATATTCTGGCGCTGGGTCAGAACATTGCGAAGACCAAAGCGAAAGGCCGTGGCAAGGCCCGTTCAGTGGTGGAAGAGGATACCGTAGCGCTGACGCCGAAAGCGCTGCAGCAGAAGATCCACGAGCTGGAAGGGCAGATGATGCAGCACGCCCAGAACCTGGAGTTCGAAGAGGCGGCGCAAATTCGCGACCAGCTGCATCAGCTTCGGGATCTCTTCATCGCCGCATCTTAGGTAAAGCAGCGTGTTTTCGCCCTCTCCCTGTGGGAGAGGGCATCAGGCCGCACAAAACGAGCCTACCCCAGCTCCTGAATCGCCTTCTCCAGCGCCTCGCGCAGCAGGTGGCGGTCGTGACGGTATTTTATGTCGCTTGCCTCCAGCGGCTCCTGCACCACGACGCGATCGCCAATTCCCGACACATCCACTTTCGGCCCGACCACGACACCGTCGATAATTTTTTTACCGACGTACTGCTCCATCAGTTCAAGCTTGTCCGCCAGCGACAGGCTCGCCGCCGCCGGGCTGAGCTCGCGACCTAAATTACCGATATACACCATGGGCGCGGGCGTTCTGCGAAGCGCCTGCGCCAGCTCGTTTACCAGCAGGATCGGCATCAGGCTGGTATAAAAACTCCCCGGCCCAATCAGGATAAGATCGGCTTCGCCAATCGCTTCTACCGCTTCACGCGTTGCGTGTACGCTGGGGTAGGTCATCAACTCTTTTGGCGGCAGAATAAGCTGATCGATATTCACCTCGCCGTATACCTCGTGATCGTCGGCATCGATCGCCATCAAATCCACCGGCTGCTCCGACATCGGGATCAGAAACGCATCCACTTTGAGCAGGTTACGAATTAAGTTGATCGCCTCCAGAGGCCGCACGCTCAGGTGATCCAGCGCCTTTAACATCAGATTTCCCAGGTTATGGCCTGAAAGTTCGCCATTCCCGCCAAAACGGTACTCAAACATCGCCGACGCCACGCTTGGCTCCGTAATGAGCTGGTTAAGACAGTTGCGCATGTCGCCCCAGGCAATCCCGCCTTCGGCGCGTCGGATCCGCCCGGTGGAGCCGCCGTTGTCGGTGGTGGTCACGATGCCCGTCAGGCGTGAGCCAAGTGACGATAACGACGACATAACCCGACCCAGGCCATGGCCTCCTCCAAGTGCGACCACGCGGTCCAGATCCGCAAAAGTGCGATTGCGCATACCCATTCCTTATCCTGTTTTATCTTGCGTCACAGTAACGCAACTACCCCTAAAAGACGATGCTTCTCACAATCCATAATGACGTATATCAATGCGAAAGCGCTGTTTTTGCGTATTCTGTAGTGAAAATGCACGATAACACCGTTATGTATAAATTTATATAGCGAAAAGCGAGAATGGCGCAGTGGAGATTTCCACGCTACTATCGCCATAACCACGTTTTCAAAACTGAAAACATACACTCTAGCCCTGGCGCCTGTGTCGAGAGATATGGCGCCCTGGCCGTGGCGGATTTGCCACCAGGGTACAGAAAGAAATGACTGTGCCTCCCGTATCTGGAAAGGTGTACATGGCTTCACAACTTACTGATGCTTTCGCGCGTAAGTTTTTCTACTTACGTTTGTCGATTACCGATGTGTGTAACTTCCGTTGCACCTACTGTCTGCCCGACGGCTATAAGCCTGGCAGCGTCACCAATAACGGCTTTCTCTCCGTGGATGAAGTGCGCCGCGTCACGCGTGCGTTCTCTGAACTCGGTACGGAAAAGGTCCGTCTGACCGGGGGAGAACCCTCCCTGCGTCGTGATTTCCCTGACATCATTGCCGCCGTGCACGAAAACGAGCGTATCCGCCAGATTGCGGTGACCACCAATGGCTATCGCATGGCGCGCGACGTGGCGAACTGGCGCGAAGCGGGCCTGACGGCGATTAACGTCAGCGTCGATAGCCTTGACGCCCGTCAGTTCCACGCCATTACCGGCCAGGACAAGTTCCGTCAGGTGATGGACGGCATTGACGCGGCGTTTGCGGCCGGTTTCGACAAGGTCAAAGTCAATACCGTTTTGATGCGTGATGTGAATCACCATCAGCTGGACACCTTCCTGGCGTGGATCAAACCGCGCCGTATTCAACTGCGTTTTATTGAGCTGATGGAAACCGGAGAGGGCAGCGAACTGTTCCGCCGGCATCACATCTCCGGCATGGTGCTGCGCGATGAACTGCTGAAGCGCGGCTGGATCCACCAGATCCGCCAGCGTAGCGATGGCCCGGCGCAGGTCTACTGTCACCCGGATTATGAAGGCGAAATCGGGCTTATCATGCCCTATGAGAAAGACTTCTGTGCCAGCTGCAACCGCCTGCGCGTCTCCTCCGTGGGTAAACTGCACCTCTGCCTGTTCGGAGATGGCGGCGTCGATCTGCGTGATTTGCTGGAAGACGATGCCCAGCAGGACGCGCTTGAAGCACGCATTTCCGAGGCGCTGACGCACAAAAAGCAGACCCATTTCCTGCATCAGGGCAATACCGGAATTACTCAGAACCTGTCTTATATCGGCGGGTAATCAGGCTTTAGAAGGAACCAGAAGATGAGTCAGGTAAGCGCAGAATTTATCCCGACACGCATTGCTATTCTTACCGTTTCCGATCGTCGCGGTGAAGAGGATGACACCTCCGGCCACTGGCTGCGCGAGGCGGCACACGAAGCCGGACACCAGGTTGTTGATAAAGCGATCGTCAAAGAGAACCGTTACGCCATTCGCGCGCAGGTCTCGCAGTGGATTGCGGGTGAGGACGTCCAGGTGGTGCTGATAACCGGCGGTACCGGCTTTACCGCAGGCGACCAGGCGCCAGAAGCGCTGCTCCCGCTGTTCGATCGCGAAGTGGAAGGCTTCGGTGAAGTGTTCCGCATGCTCTCCTTTGAAGAGATTGGCACCTCCACGCTTCAGTCGCGCGCCGTAGCGGGTGTGGCGAACAATACGCTGATTTTCGCCATGCCGGGTTCGACTAAGGCCTGCCGCACCGCGTGGGAGAATATTATTGCCCCGCAGCTGGATGCCCGTACCCGTCCGTGTAATTTTCATCCCCATTTAAAGAAATAAGCTATGTCACAACTGACCCACATTAACGCCGCCGGCGAAGCGCATATGGTGGATGTCTCCGCCAAGGCTGAAACGGTGCGCGAGGCGCGCGCTGAAGCGTTCGTCACCATGCTGCCACAGACCCTGGCGATGATTATCGACGGCAGCCATCACAAGGGCGACGTGTTTGCCACCGCCCGCATCGCCGGTATTCAGGCGGCAAAACGTACCTGGGACTTAATCCCGCTTTGCCATCCGCTGATGCTCAGCAAGGTGGAGGTGAACCTGCAGGCGCAGCCGGAGCATAACCGCGTGCGTATTGAATCCCTCTGCCGCTTGACCGGGAAGACCGGCGTGGAGATGGAGGCACTGACGGCAGCGTCCGTGGCGGCGCTGATCATCTACGACATGTGCAAAGCGGTGCAGAAGGATATGGTGATTGGCCCGGTGCGTCTGCTGGCGAAAAGCGGCGGCAAATCCGGTGATTTTAAGGTGGACAGCCATGATTAAGGTGCTCTTTTTTGCCCAGGTCCGCGAGCTGGTGGATACCGACAGCCTGACGCTGGACGCTACTTTTGAAAACGTCGCCGCCCTGCGCGCGCATCTGGCTGCGCAAAGCGACCGCTGGGCGCTGGCGCTGGACGAGGGCAAGCTGCTGGCCGCCGTTAACCAGACGCTGGTTGAGTTCAGCCACCCGCTGGCCGAAGGGGATGAAGTGGCATTCTTCCCGCCGGTTACGGGGGGGTAAGATGGTGGAAACCCGAATTCTGGTCGGCCCTGAACGCTTTAGCGTTGGTACCGAATACGGCTGGCTGGCAGAGCGCGATGAAGACGGCGCGGTCGTGACCTTCACCGGAAAAGTGCGTAACCACAACCTCGGCGACAGCGTAAAAGCGTTGACGCTCGAGCACTATCCGGGGATGACCGAAAAGTCGCTGGCGGCGATCGTGGAAGAGGCGCGAGGCCGCTGGCCGCTGGGGCGCGTTACGGTTATTCATCGCATCGGTGAGATGTGGCCCGGCGAAGAGATTGTGTTTGTCGGCGTCACCAGCGCGCACCGCGGGAGCGCCTTTGCGGCAGGGGAGTTCATCATGGACTACCTTAAAACCAAAGCCCCGTTCTGGAAGCGTGAGGCGACGCCGGAAGGCGAGCGCTGGGTAGAATCGCGCGACAGCGACAAGCAGGCTGCCAGCCGCTGGTAACAGGTTTATGAGGATGTGTTAGTCTTAACGTGTGTGTTTACTTAATCAGGAGTGAATCATGGACCGATTTCCGCGTTCCGATTCGATAGTACAGCAGACCCGTAGCGGGTTGCAGACCTACATGGCTCAGGTATATGGCTGGATGACGGTCGGCCTGCTGCTTACCGCGTTTATCGCCTGGTATGCGGCAAACACGCCTGAACTGATGATGTTCATCTTCTCCAGCAAAATCACCTTCTTTGGGCTGATTATCGCGCAGCTGGCGCTGGTGTTCGTCCTCTCCGGGCTGGTGCACAAGCTCAGCGCAGGGATGGCGACCACGCTGTTTATGCTCTACTCAGCGCTGACCGGGCTTACGCTTTCCAGCATCTTCATCGTCTACACCTACTCCTCTATCGCCAGCACGTTTGTGGTGACCGGCGGAATGTTTGGCGTGATGAGCCTGTACGGCTACACCACCAAACGCGATCTGAGCGGTTTCGGCAGCATGCTGTTTATGGGGCTGATTGGGATTGTGCTGGCGTCGCTGGTGAACCTGTGGCTGAAGAGTGAGGCGCTGATGTGGGCGGTAACCTATATCGGTGTCGTCATCTTTGTCGGCTTAACCGCCTATGACACCCAGAAGCTAAAAAATATCGGTGAACAGATTGACGTTCGCGACAGTGCTAACCTGCGCAAATATTCAATTCTGGGCGCGCTGACGCTTTATCTGGACTTTATCAACCTGTTCCTGATGCTGCTGCGTATTTTTGGCAACCGTCGTTAGTAAGGGTGGGGCTGTCTGATGCCCTCACCCTGACCCTCTCCCACAGGGCTGAGGGATCCCCAGTAATATGGTCATACCACCATGACCATATTACTGTACTCTTTTCCCAGCTTTTTCATCTCGTTACCTATATTTAGCCGTCTCACTTTTCCAGGCTCATGCCGGATGACTTCTTCTGCCAGACTCAGGTATGACAGAACCCGTCTGTGCCTGATGCTGCTTGCCTGATAGTGCCAGTGTAAACACTGCCTTTCTGCCCTGTAACCTGCCAGCCACATCACCAGGCTTGCCATGGCCGCGACCATATTCAGCACTTCCAGTCGCCCTTTCCCCTGACTCCGGCTCAGCCTCAGACCGAACCCGAAGCGTGGACTTTTGTCGTCCCGGAAGTTTTGTTCTATCTGCATTCTGCGGCTGTACAGGGCTGTTATCTGGTGCGGCTCCAGTCCCTCTACATTACTGAACAGCAGCCAGGGCTCCCGCGCGCTACTGCGGTGTTCCCGCTGTGTTTTCGGCATTCCCCCTTTTCCCTGACGCCCTGCGTCAGGGCGCTTATGCAGATAGAACCGGCCATAACAGGGCGTTCGTGGTTTACGGGACAGGACACCGTAACCCACGCAGACCGGTTGTCCGGTAGCCTCAAGCTCACTGATTTTCATCCACTTTTTATCTCCGTCCAGCCGGAAGCTGATGCAGCCCCTGACCCTGCCGGTGAAGCTCCAGCCCAGATGGCTGACATGCCGGAACCAGTCTGTCCGGAAGCCTGCATCCGTAATGATGGTGACGGCTTTATCTTTCGGGATGGCATCATGCAGGCGGTCAAGGAAGCGGCACTGTACACCGCTGTTCTGCGCCAGCTCTGCGGGGACAACCTCACTCATAAGCGGCAGTGAGCGACCATTACAGACCAGGCTTGCCCGCAGAAGATACCAGTTCCTGTCATGCCAGCCTGTCCAGTCGACAGCAATCACACAGAAGGGCATCAGAGAGGTGATGGTATGTGTGAGCAGGTGCTGAATACGGGGAATATCACGGTGAAGGGCGGTATTACCCAGGGCACGGTCAACACGTTTAATTTTATTTTTGACGTGCGCCCTGCCGGGAAGTGTGCGACCAAGGCTGGTCAGGGTCAGAGCTGCACCGTGCGTGAGGGCAACGGCCATAGAAACAAGAATATTAACCCGGAAGCTGTGAATGTCCGGTAAAGACGCGGAGAAAAATTTCTGGCAGACTGTCTGTAAAGGCACGATGAGGTCTCTTCTGATTTGTTAGCGCAACCAGTAGATCACACTTCATCGTGCTTTTCATTTTTCTGGGGAACCCTCAGCCCACAGGGAGAGGGAACAGACCCTAAAAACGGCAACGAAGTTGCCGTTTTGCTTTTATTTTGCCATCGCCTTCTCGTTCTTCGCCCGCAGCTTCTTCGCCCGACTCTCCAGCACCAGATAGCAGACCGTTGCCAGCGCCAGCGGCAGGAAGTAGTAGATCATGCGGTACGCAAGGAGGGCTGCGATAATCGTTCCCTGAGAGACATGCTCGCCGGCCAGCAGGGCAATAAATACCGCCTCCAGCACGCCAATGCCCGCCGGGATATGGACTATCACGCCGGCAATACTGCTCACCAGCAGCACGCCCAGCACGAAGAAGTAGTTCACATCTTCTCCAATCAACAGCCAGATAATGGCCCCCATCGCCATCCAGTTGGCGCTGGAAACCACCATTTGCAGGACGGCGAACTTCCACGACGGCAGCACCAGCTTCTGCCCTTTAATGGTCATATGGCGACGTTTAGCAAAGGCGCACGCCCACAGATAGACCGCGATAATCAACAGCAGCACAATGCCCAGAATGCGCAACGTTGCTTCATCGATATACCAGTGCGCAGGCAGCTGCACGACGCCGATGGTGAAAATCACCCCGCCCAGCAGGATGTACCCCAGCCAGTTGGTGGTGATACTCAGCGAGAAAATGCGGGTGATGGTTCCGCCGGGTAATCCGAGGCGCGAGTACAGGCGATAGCGCATGCCGATGCCGCCCACCCAGGTGCTCAGCGTCAGGTTGAAGGCGTAGCAGATGAACGACACCAGCATCACCTGCCGCTTTGCCAGCTTATGGCCGCAGTAGGCGCGCCCGAGCAGGTCGTAGCAGCCGTACATCAGGTAGCTCACGATGACCAGCCCAACGGCCCCCAGCAGCACCATCCGGTTGTAGTTGCGGATAACTTTCCACACCTCTTCCCAGTCCACTTTCTGGGCGTACACCACCAGCAGTACCGCGACGGCAATAAAGAACAGCCAGGTGAGTATTTTTTTCGCCAGCCGCCAGCGAGGATGCGATTTTGACATCAGGTTTTCCCTCCATCTTCCGCTTCAACGCGGTCCTGGGTTTCCATTTCGGGTTGAACCGGAGGATCAACCAGCGCCAGCTTCGGCGTGTGCGCGGGCAGCCAGCCCACCATCGCCGGGAAGTGGCGCAGGAAGTGGAACACCACCACGCCGATGCCAACGTTCCACCAGCTGCGTTTCGGCACCATGGATTCATCCACCCGCACGCAGTCATTCTTGATAAGCCCCTGAAGGTTATCGCGCAGGGTCTGGTTAAACTGGCGATCGTGAATGATCAGGTTCGCTTCCAGATTGAGCGACAGGCTCAGCGGATCGAGGTTGCTGGAGCCGACGGTTGCCCAGTGGTCATCCATAACGGCGACTTTGCCGTGCAGCGGGCGGCGGCGATATTCATAGATCTGCACGCCGCTTTTTACCAGGTAGCGGTAGAGCAGACGGGCGCCGACCTTCACAATCGGCATATCCGGCTCGCCCTGCACGATGAGCTTCACGCTCACGCCGCGTCGGGCCGCGTTGCGCATGGCGTGCAAAATACGATAGCCGGGGAAGAAGTAGGCGTTGGCGATAATCACCTCGCGTTTGGCGTTGGCCAGCATCTTCAGGTAGTGGCGCTCGATGTCGTCCCGATGCTCCTCGTTGTCCCGCCAGACAAACAGCGCCTGGGCTTCGCCCGGCTTGCGGTTCTCTTCCGGGCGATGGCGGCGTCGCCACCAGCGGCGAGCGGCCTCTTTGCCGGGCAGGTTTTCCAGCACGAACAGCTGAATGTCCTGCACCACCGGTCCTTCAATGCGGATGGCGTAGTCCTGCTTGGCCTCCGGACCGTAATCCGACATATGCTCAGCGGAGTAGTTAATGCCGCCCACGAACGCTACCGTTTCGTCCACCACCACGATTTTGCGGTGCATACGGCGGAACAGGTTGGTGCGCATGCCGAACAGGCGCGGGCCGGGGTCGTAATAGCGGAACACCACGCCCGCGGCGGTGAGCTCATTAACAAATTCATCGCTGAGATCCGGCGAGCCATACCCGTCGAGCAGTACCTCGATTTTTATACCGCGCCGGGCGGCCTGCAGCAACGCAGCGTGGAGCTGTCGGCCAACGTCGTCTTCAAACCAGATAAACGTTTCCAGGAATACTTTCTGCTGTGCGTGGCTAATCGCCTCAAAGACCGCCGGATAAAAGTTATCGCCGTTTTCCAGCAGCGTAATGCGGTTACCTTCCTGCCATGTGCATTTCATAAGTGTATCTCCGCGCTGAGTGGGGCATGGTCGGAGAGATGTCGCCAGTTGAGTAAGGCCAGCGCCGTCGGGCTGCTGGCATGGGCATTTTTAACGTAGATGCGGTCCAGGCGCAGCAGGGGGAAGCGCACCGGAAACGTCCGTGCGGGACGCCCGCGCGCGCGGGTGAAAACCTCATCCAGCCCCGCGTTCACCTTCAGCGGATGGTTGGCGCGCTGCCGCCAGTCGTTGAAATCACCGGCAACCACCACGGGCTCGCCCTCGGGCAGCGCATTCGTCCACTCTGCCAGCATCTGCAGCTGGGCCTGACGGTGGGCTTCACGCAGGCCCAGGTGCACGCAGCCCACGTGTATGGGGAAATCAAGGTCCGGCGGCGTGATGCGGCAGTATAGCAGCCCGCGCTTTTCGCTCTCCCCAACGGAGACGTCGCGATTCTCATAATGTTCAATTGGATAACGCGACAGCACGGCGTTACCGTGATGCCCCTCCGGATAAACCGCGTTGCGCCCGTAGGCGTAATCGCTCCACATGGTATCCGCCAGAAATTCGTAGTGGGGCGTGTCGGGCCAGTTTTCGAAATGCATCGGATGCACCTCGTGGGCGCCCATGACCTCCTGCAGGCAGACAATATCGGCGCTGACGGTGCGTACCGCGTCGCGCAGCTCCGGTAAAATGAAGCGGCGGTTAAATGCTGTGAAGCCCTTATGAATGTTTATCGTCAGCACCTTAAGCGAGAAATGCTGCGTTTTTTTGCTCATACACACCTTCCTGGGTGACTATCCCGATGAAAATAAAGTGTAGTAGGCGTCACAAAAAGATGCGGCGTTACGGAATTTTCCGTAAAGTGCGGTAGTCTGAATTAGCAGAGAAAAATCCTTCAGGAGAGAAGCCATGAAGTGGCAACAACGCGTTCGTGTCGCAACCGGTTTGAGTTGCTGGCAGATAATGTTGCATTTACTGGTCGTGGCCGTACTGGTGATGGGCTGGATGAGCGGCACGCTGGTGCGTGTTGGCTTAGGCTTATGCGTGCTTTACGGCGTGACCGTGCTGTCGATGCTGTTTTTACAGCGTCATCACGACGCGCGCTGGCGTGAAGTGGGTGATGTGCTCGAAGAGCTCACCACCACCTGGTATTTCGGTGCGGCAATGATCGTCCTGTGGCTGCTGTCACGCGTGCTGCAAAACAACCTGCTGCTGGCCCTGGCGGGTCTGGCTATCCTCGCAGGGCCTGCAGTGGTGTCGTTGCTCACCAAAGAGAAAAAGCTACGCGATGTTTCGTCTAAACATCGCATAGGCCACTGAGCCCGTTGTGGCCGCGATGACCAGTAGCGGCCACAAGCTTCCCCACACAATATCCAGACTCGCATCCTTCAGATAGATTTGCTTGGTGATATCCGTAAAGTGACGAATCGGGTTTATCCACGTCAAATCCTGTAGCCATACCGGCATGTTCTCAACAGGCGAAACGTACCCTGAAAGCAAAATTGCCGGCATCATAAAGACAAACACCCCGATAAACGCCTGCTGCTGCGTGGAGCAGAGCGCGGAAATCAGCAGTCCAAATCCTACCAGCGACAGGCCGTAAATCACCATCGTGAAGTAAAACAGCGCCAGCGAACCGGCGAACGGGATCTGGTAGGCCCAAATCCCAATACCCAGCACGATGGTGGCCTGGAAGGTGGCGACAATCAGCGCCGGCACCGCCTTGCCGACGAAGATCTGCCAGGTGGCGAGCGGGGAGACCAGCAGCTGATCTAGCGTACCTTGTTCCCGCTCGCGGGCCACGGACAGCGAGGTGACGATCATCACACCGATGGTGGTGATCATGGCGATAAGCGACGGCACCACGAACCACTTTTAGTCCAGATTCGGGTTGTACCAGTTGCGCACCACCAGCTCGCTGTTGTTGGGTTTAGGTTTGCCCGTCATCAGCTCCTGCTGGTAATCCTTCACCACCTGTTGCAGGTAGTTCGCCGCAATCTGGGCGCTGTTGGAGTTACGCCCGTCGAGGATCAGCTGCATCGGCGCGGTCTGGAAGGTGTCCAGGTTACGGGAGAAATCCGCCGGGAAGCGCACCAGCAGCAACGCTTTCTGCGTGTCGATGGTGGGCTGGATCTCCTGCGGGCTTTTCAGCAACAGCACGTGGGTAAAGGCTTTGGCGCGGGCGAAGCGCTGGGTCAGCTCGACGGAATGCCTGCCGTTGTCCTCGTTGTAGACGGCGATGGTGGCGTTAGTGACCTCCAGCGTGGCGGCAAACGGAAACAGTAAAACCTGAAGCAGCACCGGCAGCACCAGAATGGCGCGGGTCTGCGGCTCGCGCAGCAGCGATTGCAGCTCTTTGCGGATCAGTGTCCATAAACGGTGAAACATACTTGCTCCTCAGTCCAGTCGCCGTCTGGTTTTCAGCCACGTCAGGCCGATAAACATCACCGCCGACGCCATCAAGAACAGGGTGTTAATAATCAGCACCACCGGAATATTCCCCGCCAGGAACAGGCTTTGCAGCGTGCTGACAAAGTAGCGCGCCGGGATGACGTAGGTCACGGCGCGGATCACCGCGGGCATACTGTCTATCTGGAAGATAAACCCGGAT
This sequence comes from Callosobruchus maculatus, assembly GCA_951848785.1. Lineage (NCBI taxonomy): Eukaryota > Metazoa > Arthropoda > Insecta > Coleoptera > Chrysomelidae > Callosobruchus > Callosobruchus maculatus. The sequence goes on along the minus strand of CATOUR010000689.1, from coordinate 7,459 downwards.
AACATAATCGACGGCAGGAAGGCGGCGTTAAGCGCCACCTGCGCGGCGTTAAACTGGTTGCGGGTGATGGTGGAGATCAGCAGCCCCATTCCCAGCGTGCTCAGTAAAAACAGACTGGTAATAAAGAACAGCACGATGAGTGAACCGCGGTACGGCACGCCGAGGATAAAGACCGCGACAAGCATGCAGAGCAGCATCGCCAGCATGCCGAGGAAGTAGTAGGGGATGAGCTTGCAGAGCAGCAGCTCGACGCGCGTCACTTCGGTGGAGAGCAGCGCCTCCATGGTGCCGCGCTCCCATTCGCGGGCGATGACCAGCGAGGTGAGGATCGCCCCTATCACCGTCATGATGATGGTCACCGCGCCCGGAATAATAAAGTGCTGGCTGATGGCGGCGGGGTTAAACCAGTAGCGCGTCTGCACGTCAATCAGCGGTTCAAACTTTTCCCCCCGGTCCTCGGCGCGCTGCATCTGCCAGAGCTGCCAGATCCCCTCCGCGTAGCCCTGCACAAAGTTAGCGGTGTTCGGCTCGCTGCCGTCGGTAATCACCTGGATCGGCGCATCGGCGCCCGGGCGCGCCATGTTGGCCGCGAAATCTACCGGGATGACGATCAGGCCGCGAATTTTCCCGGCCTGCATTTTCTGGATCAATTCCTGCCGGCTGTCGCTGATGGTGGCATCAATGTAGGGCGAGCCGGTCATGGCGTGGGTGAAGTCCAGCGCCTCTTCGCTCTGCTGCTCCAGCAAAATCCCGATCCGCAGCTTGCTGGAGTCGAGGTTAATGCCGTAGCCGAAAATAAACAGCAGCAGCAGGGGGATCACTACCGCAATCAGCCAGCTGCTGGGATCGCGCACGATCTGGCGGGTCTCTTTGACGCACAGGGCGCGTACCCGGCGCCAGGAGAGGGCGTTACTGCGCATGGGCATTCTCCTTATCCCAGTCGTGGATGAGGGTGATAAACGCCTGCTCCATGGTCGGGTCCGGCTGTTCGTCGTCGGCGGCCTGCGCTTTCAGATCGTCCGGCGTGGCGTGGGCAATCAGCTTGCCGCGGTAAACCAGCCCGATGCGGTCGCAGTACTCCGCCTCGTCCATAAAGTGGGTGGTGACCATCACCGTGACCCCTTTCTCCACCATGCTGTTGATATGCAGCCAGAACTCGCGGCGGGTGAGGGGATCCACGCCCGAGGTGGGTTCATCAAGAAACAGGATATCCGGCTCATGCATCAACGAGCAGGCCAGCGCCAGCCGTTGCTTGAAGCCGAGCGGCAGCGCGTCGGTCGCCTGCGAGGCGATGTCGGTCAGGCCGAAGGCGTCGCACATGCGGCCAATCTTCTCGTTCTGCGCCCGACCCCGCAGGCCGTAGACGCCGGAGAAGAAGCGCAGGTTCTGCTCAACCGTCAGGTTGCCGTACAGGGAAAACTTCTGCGCCATATAGCCCAGGTGCTGGCGCGCCTTGCCGGAACTGACCTTGAGATCCATGTCCAGCACCAGCGCCTTGCCGGAGGTCGGCACCAGCAGGCCGCACATCATTTTAAAGGTGGTCGATTTTCCCGCGCCGTTTGGCCCCAGCAGGCCAAAAATCTCGCCGCGCTTCACGGCAAAGTTGACGTTGTCGGTGGCGGCGAAGTCGCCAAATTTCTTGGTGAGCGATTTCGCTTCAATCACCGTTTCGCCCGCCGTGCCTTCAACCGCGTGCAGAATGGCGCCAAGCGGCGACTCCGAGGTTCCCGCACCCCCCAGCAGATCGATAAACGCGTCTTCAAAGCGCGGGGCGGTTTCCTGCATCTCGATTTCAGGCATACCCTGCGCCCGGCGGATATCGTCGGCGGTGGCCTCTTTTTTGAGGATCGCCCGCACCGAACGTCCCTGAATCATCCCGTCGCTGATCTGCGGGAGCTTCAGCACCCGCTGGAGCAGCCTGCGGTTCGACTCCTGCGGGCTGTGCAGCAGGAAGCTGCGTCCGGCCATGGTTTGCGTCAGCTTAGTGGGTTCGCCCTGATAGAGCAGTTCCCCTTCGTTCATCAGCAGCACGTCGCGGCACTGTTCTGCTTCATCAAGGTAGGAGGTGCTCCAGAGGATAAGCATGCCGTCGCCCGCCAGCTCGTGCACCATCTGCCACAGCTCGCGGCGGGAAATCGGGTCCACGCCCACGCCGGGTTCATCCAGCAGCAGCACTTTCGGCTCGCCCACCAGCGTACAGGCCAGCCCCAGCTTCTGCTTCATCCCGCCGGAGAGCTTGCCCGCCAGCCGGTCGGTAAACGGACCGAGGGAGGTAAACTCCAGCAGGCGCGCAAAGGTGTTCTGCCGGGTTTCGCCGGTGACGCTGCGCAGGTCGGCGTACAGATTGAGGTTTTCCATCACCGTCAGATCTTCGTACAGGCCAAACTTCTGCGGCATATAGCCGAGCATGCCGTGGAGCGCCGCGTCGTCTTAATCGGATCGAGGCCAAGCACGCTTGCCGCGCCTTCATCCGGCTTCAGCAGCCCGGCCAGCATCCCGCATCAGCGTGGTTTTACCCGCGCCGTCCGGGCCGTACCAGCCCGGTCACATAGCCTTTGTGAATGGTGCAGTTCAGCGGCGCGACCGCCGGTTTGTCCATCCCCGCGAAGCGTTTGACCAGATTATTGAGCTGGATAACCGCATCATTCATGTCGTTCCCCGTCGTTTAAGGTCACGGTAACGGGCATACCCTGGCGCAGCGCGTCGTCCGCGTCGGTAACGATAATGCGCAGGCGATACACCAGGTCGGTACGCAGATCCGGGGTTTCAACCGTTTTCGGCGTAAATTCAGCCGTTGGGGAGACAAAGCCCACCTTGCCGTGATACGGCTTGTCCGGGCGACCGTCGGTGTAGAGCAGCAGCTCGCGGCCCGGCTGCATCTGGCCGAGATTTGGCTCATCAATGTAGGCGCGCACCCACACCGGACGCGTTAAGGAGAGCGTTAATACGGTGCTGCCCGCGCTGAGGCATGCTGCCCGGCTCCACGGCGCGGGTCATCAGGGTACCGTCTGACGGGGCGATGAGGGTGGTATCGCGCAGATCCAGCTCCGCCTGGGCCAGCTGCGCCTGGGCCTGTTCGAGGCTGGCTTTTGCCTGAGCAATGTCCTGCGCGCGGTTACCGGAGCGGTACTGGCTGAGCTTATCCTGCGCGGATTTCAGCGTCGCCTGCGCCTGGTCGCGGGATGAGCGCGCATTTTCCAGATCGTTGGCGGAAATGGTGCGGCTTTTCCACAGCCCCTGCTGGCGGTTGTAGAAGTTCTGCGCGTAGTCATAGGCGGCTTTCGCCTGCTTAACGGCAGCGGCGGCCTGAGAAATTTCTTCATCGCGATAGCCCGCCAGCATCAGGTCATACTGCGCCTGCGCGACCGAAACGCCTGCTTTTGCCTGCATCAGGGCATTCTCAAACGGGGCCTTGTCCAGCATCCCCAGCGTCTGCCCGGCTTTAATGGCATCGCCTTCGTCAACGTTCAGCGAGGCCAGCCGGCCGCCAACGCGGAAGCTCATATTCACGGTGCGGATATCAACGTTGCCGTAGAGCGTCAGGCCACGATCCTGCTGGCTCTGATACCACAGCCAGCCGCCAGTGCCCGCAGCAAGCAAAATAACAACCACCAGAATGATGGCGACAGGTTTTTTCATGACTTCTCGCTCCTTTGCGTTAAGCCTTGCAGGATCAGATCAACGTGACGGGTAATGACCTGGCTAATTTGCGCGGCTTTATCCTCATCGAATTGTGTCCAGCCCGTACGTAACAGGATGGTTTCGCGCCCCAGACGGAAGGCGAGTACTTCGCCCAGCAGGGCGTGGGTATGCAAAATGGTGGCGGTATCGCTGGCGTCCCGTCCGGTATAGGCTGCGACAAGCCGGGTCAGATGGGTGTGCATTGGGGCGATCACCTGTTCGTGAACCAGCTGGTAGGCGGCAGTGGGCGAAAGCTGCTCGCGGGAGATAAACCTGCTCAGGTTCAGCGTATCGTCGTGCGTCAGCAGGCGGATCATGTGTGACAGGCGTTAAGAATCAGCTGGCGGATGGCGGCACGGTCTGGCTCTGCTGGCTGAACAGCGCGGTGGCCTCTTCAACGTGCGAACGAAAGTGGGTGCCAATAAAATCGGCGATCCACTGGGCGCAGGCGAGGTATAAATCCTCTTTTGAGCCAAAATAGTAGGTAATGGCCGCAATGTTCTGTCCGGCCTGGGCGGCGATATCCCGCGTGGTGGCATGCAGGCCATACTCAACAAACTGCGCCAGCGCGGCGGCGATAAGCTGGCTTTTTGCCTGTTCGCCTTTGGTTGTCGTTGGGGTCGTATTCATGGCGGAATTAAAAATTAATCAATCGATTGATTAAGATTATGCCGGAATCGCGCAAACGTCGAGGCATCGCCGGGGATATTTTATGCGCCACGTCACAAAAGCTGCTACACTCCGCACCTTCGTGACATTGTGGTTTTTGTCCTTCCCGTTTGTTATATCTCCCTGAAAACTACACCTGTGATGGTCGGGGCGGTTCGGAGTTTTATGTCTTTTGATTCCCTTGGCCTGAACCCGGAAATTCTGCGCGCCATCGCAAGAGCAGGCTACGTTGAGCCAACCCCTATTCAGCAGCAGGCCATTCCGGCCGTGTTGCAGGGCCGTGACCTGATGGCCAGCGCCCAGACCGGCACCGGTAAAACCGCGGGCTTTACCCTGCCGCTGTTAGAGCTGCTGGTAAAAAATCAGCCGCACGCCAAAGGCCGTCGTCCGGTACGCGCGCTGATCCTTACCCCAACCCGCGAGCTGGCGGCACAGATCGGCGAGAACGTGCGTGAGTACAGCCGCTACCTCAACATCCGTTCGCTGGTGGTGTTCGGTGGGGTGAGCATTAACCCACAGATGATGAAGCTGCGCGGCGGCGTGGACGTGCTGGTGGCAACGCCGGGCCGTCTGCTGGATCTGGAACACCAGAACGCGGTGAAGCTGGACAGCATCGAAATTCTGGTGCTGGACGAAGCGGACCGCATGCTCGACATGGGCTTTATTCACGATATTCGCCGCGTGCTGGCGAAGCTGCCCGCGCGTCGTCAGAACCTGCTGTTCTCCGCGACCTTCTCCGACGAGATCAAGGCGCTGGCGGAAAAGCTGCTGCATACCCGCTGGAAGTGGAAGTGGCGCGCCGCAATACCGCCTCCGAGCAGGTGACGCAGCACGTTCACTTCGTTGATAAAAAACGCAAGCGGGAGCTGCTCTCCCAGATGATCGGCCAGGGCAACTGGCAGCAGGTGCTGGTCTTTACCCGCACCAAGCACGGCGCGAACCACCTGGCGGAAACAGCTGAACAAAGACGGCATCCGCAGCGCGGCGATCCACGGCAACAAGAGCCAGGGCGCGCGTACCCGGGCGCTGGCGGACTTTAAGTCTGGCGATATCCGCGTGCTGGTGGCGACCGACATCGCCGCCCGCGGTCTGGACATTGAAGAGCTGCCGCACGTGGTGAACTACGAGCTGCCAAACGTGCCGGAAGACTACGTTCACCGTATTGGCCGTACCGGCCGTGCGGCGGCAACCGGTGAAGCGCTCTCTCTGGTTTGCGTGGATGAACACAAGCTGCTGCGCGATATTGAACGCCTGCTGAAGAAAGAGATCCCGCGCATCGAAACCCCTGGCTATGAGGTTGATCCGTCAATCAAAGCCGAGCCGATTCAGAACGGCCGCCAGGGCGGCGGTCGCGGTCAGGGCGGCGGCGGTCGCGGCCAGCAGCCGCGTCGTGCAGAAGGCGGCGCCGCGAAATCCCCGGGCAAACCGCCGCGTCGTAATAACGACAGCAAACCGGCCGGTGAAAACCCGTGGCGCAGCGGCGAAGGGAAGCCGCAGGGGAAGGGCAGCGCCGACGCCGCCCGCGCAAGCCTGCTAACCCGCAGTAATCTGGAAGCCCGGTCGTAATGCCGGGCTTTTCTTTTTGCGGCAGCGGGAAGAAAGTGCCACAATAGTGGCTGTTTATACAGTATTCCAGGTTTCCCGATGCTTTAACCGCGGCGCTAAAAGCGCAAATTGGCGCATGGTATAAGGCGCTACAGCAGCAGATCCCCGATTTTATCCCCCGAGCGCCGCAGCGGCAGATGATTGCCGACGTGGCTAAAACGCTCGCCGGGGACGACGGGCGACATCTGGCGATAGAAGCCCCGACCGGCGTCGGGAAAACCCTGTCGTATCTCATTCCCGGCATCGCGATTGCCCGGGAAGAAGACAAAACGCTGGTGGTCAGCACCGCCAACGTAGCGCTGCAGGATCAGATCTTCAGCAAAGATTTACCGCTGCTGCGCAAAATCATCCCCGACCTGCGGTTCACCGCCGCCTTTGGGCGCGGGCGCTATGTTTGTCCGCGTAACCTCGCGGCGCTGGCCAGCAGTGAACCTTCTCAGCAGGATCTGCTCGCCTTTCTCGACGACGAGCTGACGCCAAACAATAAGGCGGAGCAGGAGCTGTGTGCAAAGCTGAAAACCGAGCTCGACGGCTACAGGTGGGACGGCCTGCGGGATCACACCAGCCAGGCGATTAGCGACGACCTGTGGCGCAGGCTCAGCACCGATAAAGCGAGCTGCCTGAACCGCAACTGTCACTACTACCGCGAGTGTCCGTTCTTTGTCGCCCGGCGCGAGATTCAGGAGGCGGAGGTGGTTGTGGCAAACCACGCGCTGGTGATGGCCGCGCTGGAGAGCGAAGCGGTGCTGCCGGAGCCGAAAAACCTGCTGCTGGTGCTCGACGAAGGCCACCATCTGCCCGACGTGGCGCGGGACGCGCTGGAGATGAGCGCGGAAATCACCGCGCCGTGGTTCCGTCTACAGCTGGATCTGTTCTGCAAGCTGGTGGCCACCTGCATGGAGCAGTTCCGCCCGAAAACCACGCCGCCGCTGGCGGTCCCGGAGCGGCTGAGCGAGCACTGCGACGAGGTTTACGGCCTTATCTCCTCGCTGAATAACATCCTCAACCTCTATCTTCCCGCCGCCCAGGAGGCGGAACACCGCTTTGCGATGGGGGAGCTGCCGGAAGAGGTAATGGAGATTTGCCAGCAGCTGGCGAAGCACCTCGAAAAGCTGCGCGGGCTGGCGGAGATGTTCTTAAACGATCTCAGCGAGAAAACCGGTACCCATGACGTGGTGCGTTTGCACCGCATTCTGCTGCAAATGAACCGCGCGCTGGGATGTTTGAAGCGCAGAGCAAGCTCTGGCGGCTGGCCTCGATGGCGCAGGCGTCCGGCGCGCCGGTGACGAAATGGGCGACCCGCGAGGTGCGGGAAAGGGCAGGTGCATCTGCTCTTCCACTGCGTGGGCATCCGCGTGGCGGATCAGCTGGAAAAGCTGATCTGGCGCAGCGTGCCGCACGTGGTGGTGACGTCCGCGACGCTGCGTTCCCTGAACAGCTTCTCAGACTGCAGGAGATGAGCGGCCTGAAAGAGAAAGCGGGCGACCGCTTTGTGGCGCTGGAC
>CATOUR010000688.1:0-54790 GCA_951848785.1 Callosobruchus maculatus | reverse complement strand
CATTCGAAGTTTGGTGAAGGAACCATCGTGAACCTGGAAGGCAGCGGCGAGCACAGCCGTTTGCAGGTCGCGTTCCAGGGGCAGGGGATCAAATGGCTGGTAGCGGCCTATGCTAAGCTGGAAAGTGTGTAACTTTCAGAAAAATATCACTATTTTGTAATAATCTGCTAGCCTTATACGTTGAAGGTCAATTAATGCCCTTCAGCGTTCCGTTGCGTGTTGACGCCACAGTTATTGCTGGCGTAACATGCGCGCACGATTACGCTAAGAGGACATTCGCCTTGGACACACCCAGTAGATACTGGCTCAATTCCCTGTCATCCAGGAACAACTCCTAAGGCTATCTCCTCTTGCTGATGGCCTTAGTGGTTGTCAGCGACTGCATCATTCCCGTCGCGCTGAGTCAGGCTGTTTAATGGTCTGAAACCCAATTTGTTTCTGTGTGCCCACCGAACTGTCCGATATTTTTTGCATTGGGAGTCCCGGTCATGTTGAGCGCATTTCAACTCGAAAATAACCGACTGACTCGGCTTGAAGCCGAAGAGTCACAGCCCCTCATTGATGCCGTATGGGTGGATCTGGTCGAGCCGGACGACGATGAACGCCTTCGCGTACAATCTGAACTGGGGCAAAGCCTGGCGACACGCCCGGAACTGGAAGACATCGAAGCATCCGCCCGTTTTTTTGAAGACGAAGACGGCCTGCACATTCACTCCTTCTTCTTCTTTGAAGATGCCGAAGACCACGCGGGGAACTCCACCGTGGCGTTCACCATCCGTGATGGCCGCCTGTTTACCCTGCGCGAGCGCGAACTGCCTGCGTTTCGTCTCTACCGCATGCGCGCCCGTAGCCAGGCGATGATGGACGGTAACGCCTACGAGCTGCTGCTGGACCTGTTTGAAACCAAAATCGAACAGCTGGCGGATGAAATTGAAAACATCTACAGCGATCTGGAAAAGCTGAGCCGGGTGATCATGGAAGGCCATCAGGGCGATGAGTACGACGAAGCGTTGTCCACGCTGGCGGAGCTGGAAGATATCGGCTGGAAGGTGCGCCTGTGTCTGATGGATACCCAGCGCGCGCTGAACTTCCTGGTGCGCAAGGCGCGTCTGCCGGGCGGCCAGCTGGAGCAGGCGCGTGAGATCTTACGCGATATCGAATCCCTGCTGCCGCACAACGAATCCCTGTTCCAGAAGGTGAACTTCCTGATGCAGGCGGCGATGGGCTTTATCAACATCGAGCAGAACCGCATTATCAAGATCTTCTCGGTGGTATCCGTGGTGTTCCTGCCGCCGACGCTGGTGGCATCCAGCTACGGGATGAACTTTGAGTTTATGCCGGAGCTGAAGTGGAGCTTTGGCTACCCGGGGGCGATTATCTTTATGATCCTCGCGGGGCTGGCGCCGTATCTGTACTTCAAGCGGAAGAACTGGCTGTAAGATCCAGGCGAATTCCCTCTCCCGGTGGGAGAGGGTGAGGGCAGCATCACAACCCTTTACGCACCCGGCGCTGGGTATAAATCGCATCGGCAACAAATATTGCCAGCGCCACCCAGATAAACGCGAACGTGACCATCTTATCTGCCCCCGGCACTTCGCCGTAAAACACCACTGCCAGCAGGAACATTAGCGTCGGGCCAATGTACTGGAAGAAGCCCAGCGTGGAGAGGCGCAGACGCGTTGCCGCGCCGGTGAAGCACAGAAGGGGGATCGTCGTGACCACGCCTGCGGCCATCAGCATCAGGTTCAGCGTCCACGGGTTGCTGCCCATGTGGCTCGTCGCGCTGTCGGCAATGCCAAACAGGTAGATCGCGGCAACCGGCAGCAGCCACAGGGTTTCAAACAGCATTCCCGTCTGCGCTTCTACGGCAATTTTCTTACGCACCAGGCCGTAAAACGCAAAGCTGAATGCCAGCCCCAGGGCGATAACCGGCAGCGAGCCGAAGGTCCACAACTGCACCAGCACGCCGCAGAAGGCCAGAATCACGGCCACCCACTGCATGCGGCGGAACCGCTCGCCGAGGAAAATCATCCCCAGCAAAATATTCACCAGCGGATTAATAAAGTAGCCAAGGCTCGCTTCGAGCATGTGGTGGTTATTTACCGCCCAGATAAACAGCAGCCAGTTTCCGCCAATCAGCACCGCGGAGAGCGCAAGCAGGAACACCTTCTTCGGGGTTTTGAGCAGCGTTTTGACGCCTGACCACTGGCGGCTAATGCTCATCAGCGCGATCATAAAGAAAAACGACCAGATGACGCGGTGGGTGAGGATCTCGTCCGCCGGTACATAGGCGATAAGCTTGAAGTACGCTGGTGCAATACCCCAAATAAAATAAGCGGCAAGGGCGAGTAAAACGCCCTGCCGCGTCTGTTTAGCATCCATCGGGAAAATCCGTTACAAAAAAGTGAAGTAATTTTACCCGATTTTGCCGCCTCAACCCACCATATAAGTGGCGGTTGCGCTGGCGATATAAACCTGCTCTTCGTTATGCAGCTCAACGCGGGCAACGGCAACTTTATTCCCGGCGCGCAGCAGGCTGCTGGTGCAGGTAAAGCGATTTCCACGCCCCGGACGCAGGTAGTCGACGCGTAAATCGATGGTGCCCATGCGTGAAAGGCGCTGGCGCAGCTCATCTTCGTTGATGGTATCGTGGCGCGTCAGCGTGCTGCCCACGCAGACCAGCCCTGCCGCCACGTCCAGCGCAGAGGCAATAACGCCGCCGTGTAAAATGCTTTGCGCCCAGTTACCCACCATCATTGGCTGGTTATTGAAGCTCAGCTGGGCAAAGTCTTTTTCGTATCGCTCCAGCTCAAGACCGAGCGCTCGGTTGAACGGCATGTGGTACACAAAAATCTCGCCCACGAGTTTTAAGGTTTCTTCGGCAGTTAGCGTGGCTGACATGAGACGCGGCATCCTTGTTGTTAACAAAATGTTGATTTTATGCTTCAGGATACAGGAATGCCACTTTAAGAAACGAGGTAGCGGAAGTTATCGCAGAAGTCTGTAGAATGCCCGGACAAAACTATTCATTAAATGTCACCATTTCAGGAGAACACCACCGATGCGGACGTATCTGGGTTGGTTACTGGCGGCGGTTGCGCTGCCCCTCACAGCATATGCGCAGGAAGCGACGATCAAAGAGGTGCATGATAAGCCTGCCGTTCAGGGCAGCATCATCGCTAATATGCTTCAGGAGCATGACAATCCGTTCACGCTTTACCCTTACGACACGAACTACGTGATTTACACCCAGACCAGCGATCTCAACAAAGAGGCGATAAGCTCCTATAACTGGTCTGATAATGCGCGTAAAGATGAGGTGAAGTTCCAGCTCAGCCTCGCCTTCCCGTTCTGGCGTGGGATTTTAGGGCCTAACTCGGTGCTTGGCGCGTCGTACACCCAGAAGTCCTGGTGGCAGCTCTCCAACAGCGGCGAATCTTCACCGTTCCGCGAAACCAACTATGAACCGCAGCTGTTCCTCGGTTTCGCCACCGATTATGAGTTTGCAGGCTGGACGCTGCGCGACGTTGAGGTGGGCTTCAACCACGATTCCAACGGGCGTTCCGACCCAACCTCACGCAGCTGGAACCGCGCCTATACGCGTCTGATGGCGCAGAACGGCAATTTCATGGTGGAAGTGAAGCCGTGGTATGTGGTGGGCGACACCGATGACAACCCGGATATCACCAAATACATGGGCTACTACCAGCTTAAGGTGGGCTATCAGCTGGGTGACGCGGTGCTGAGCGCCAAAGGTCAGTACAACTGGAATACCGGATACGGCGGCGCTGAGCTGGGCCTGAGCTACCCGGTAACGAAACACGTACGCCTTTATACTCAGGTATATAGCGGCTATGGTGAATCGCTGATCGACTATAACTTCAACCAGACCCGCGTCGGCGTGGGCGTGATGCTGAACGATATTTTCTAAGCTGCTCGAATGTTTTTGCGTTAAACGTTGAAGTTTCTCTCTCAGGCGCTGAAAATAGCGCCTGTTTCATTTCTGGCATATGGGGTTAACGTGGCGCAGGCGGAAGTATTGAATCAGGAATCGCTGGCTAAACAGGTTTTGCATGAAACCTTTGGCTATCAGCAGTTCCGCCCTGGCCAGGAAACCATCATTGAAACCGTGCTGGAAGGGCGCGATTGCCTGGTGGTGATGCCGACCGGCGGCGGGAAATCGCTCTGCTATCAGGTGCCCGCGCTGGTGCTCAACGGCCTGACGGTCGTGGTATCTCCTCTTATTTCCCTGATGAAAGACCAGGTCGACCAGCTGCTCGCCAACGGCGTAGCGGCCGCCTGTCTTAACTCAACCCAGACCCGCGAGCAGCAGCAAGAGGTGATGGCCGGGTGCCGTACCGGGCAGGTTCGCCTGCTGTATATTGCGCCAGAGCGCCTGATGCTGGACAACTTCCTCGATCACCTGGCGCACTGGAATCCGGTGCTGCTGGCGGTGGATGAAGCGCACTGTATCTCGCAGTGGGGGCATGACTTCCGCCCAGAATATGCCGCTCTCGGCCAGCTGCGTCAGCGCTTCCCTGAGCTGCCGTTTATGGCGCTTACCGCCACGGCGGATGACACCACGCGTATGGATATCGTTCGCCTGCTGGGGCTGAACGACCCCTACATTCAGGTCAGCAGCTTCGACCGCCCGAACATCCGCTACATGCTGATGGAAAAATTCAAGCCGCTGGACCAGCTCTTACGCTACGTGCAGGAGCAGCGCGGCAAGTCCGGCATCATCTACTGCAACAGCCGCGCGAAGGTGGAAGACACCGCCGCGCGTCTGCAAAACCGCGGCTTTAGCGCCGCGGCCTATCACGCCGGGCTGGAGAACCACATCCGCGCCGACGTGCAGGAGAAATTCCAGCGCGACGATTTGCAAATCGTGGTGGCGACGGTGGCGTTCGGCATGGGTATCAACAAGCCCAACGTCCGCTTCGTGGTGCATTTCGACATCCCGCGCAACATCGAATCTTACTATCAGGAAACCGGCCGCGCGGGGCGCGACGGCCTGCCTGCGGAAGCGATGCTGTTTTACGATCCGGCCGACATGGCGTGGCTGCGCCGCTGCCTGGAAGAGAAACCGCAGGGTCAATTGCAGGATATCGAGCGCCACAAGCTCAACGCGATGGGCGCGTTTGCCGAAGCGCAGACCTGCCGCCGCCTGGTGCTGCTCAACTACTTTGGGGAAGGGCGCCAGGAGCCGTGCGGCAACTGTGATATCTGCCTTGACCCGCCGAAGCAGTACGACGGCCTGATGGACGCGCGTAAAGCGCTCTCGACTATCGGACGCGTGAACCAGCGCTTCGGGATGGGCTACGTGGTAGAAGTGCTGCGCGGTGCCAACAACCAGCGTATCCGCGACATGGGCCACGACAAGCTGCCGGTTTACGGCATCGGTAAAGACCAGAGCCACGAGCACTGGGTGAGTATCATCCGCCAGCTGATCCACCTCGGCTTTGCCACGCAAAACATTGCCCAGCACTCTGCGCTTCAGCTAACCGAAGCCGCGCGACCGGTCCTGCGCGGTGAAGTTGAACTGAAGCTCGCCGTACCGCGCGTCATCGCCCTGAAGCCGCGCGTGATGCAGAAATCCTACGGCGGCAACTACGACCGCAAGCTGTTCGCCAAGCTGCGCAAGCTGCGTAAAGCCATTGCTGATGAAGAGAACATCCCGCCATACGTGGTGTTCAACGACGCGACGCTGATTGAGATGGCCGAACAGATGCCCCTCAGCGCCAGCGAGATGCTCAGCGTCAACGGTGTCGGCACGCGTAAGCTGGAGCGCTTTGGTAAAGAGTTTATGGCGCTTATCCGTTCCCACGCTGATGGTGATGATGAGGAGTAGTCAGCCGGGCTAAAAAGTGCCAGGATGATGACTCACTGAATTATTTCCCCGCGAGCTAATTATGTTAATGCTATTTCTCACCGTGGCGTTAGTGCACATCGTTGCGCTGATGAGTCCTGGCCCTGACTTTTTCTTCGTGTCGCAAACGGCCGTCAGCCGCTCCCGCAAAGAGGCGATGATGGGCGTGCTCGGTATTACCATGGGCGTCATGGTCTGGGCAGCGGTTGCGCTGCTCGGTCTGAACCTGATCCTGGCGAAGATGGCGTGGCTGCATAACATCATCATGGTCGGTGGCGGTCTGTACCTGTGCTGGATGGGCTACCAGATGCTGCGCGGGGCCTTAAAGAAAGAAGCGAAAAAACCGGAAGCGCCAAAGGTTGAGCTGGCCACCGGAGGCCGTAGCTTTGTGAAAGGGCTGCTGACCAACCTGGCGAACCCGAAAGCGATCATCTACTTCGGCTCTGTGTTCTCGCTGTTTGTCGGCGACAGCGTCGGCGCAGGCGCACGCTGGGGGATATTCCTGCTGATCGTTGTTGAGACGTTTGCCTGGTTCACTATCGTTGCCAGCCTGTTCGCCTTACCGGCGATGCGCCGCGGCTACCAGCGCATCGCTAAGTGGATCGACGGCTTTGCCGGCGCGCTGTTCGCCGGCTTCGGCATTCATCTTATCCTCTCTCGCTAAGCATGACGCGCTGACGCAAGCAGCGCGCCAACCAGCATAAACAGCGAACCAAAGACTTTATTCAGGGTCTTCATCTGCTTAGGCCCTTTGATCCACGCCGCAATTCGCTGCGCCAGCGTTGCGTAACCAATCATCACGATGATGTCGACAATGATAGTGGTCGCGCCCAGCACCACGTACTGCATCACCTGCGGCTGATGCGGCACGATGAACTGCGGAAACAGGGCGGCAAGGAACACAATGCTTTTCGGATTGGTCAGGTTAACGAATACCGCGCGCTTAAACAGGTGCCCGCGGGTTTGCGTCCGGGAGAGCGTGTTCAGGTCAATCGAGCCTGCCGCCCGCCACTGCTGAATACCGAGCCAAATCAGATACGCTGCACCGGCCCATTTCAGCACCTCAAAGGCCAGCACCGAGCGGGAGAACAGCGTCCCCAGGCCAATCCCCACCAGCACAATGTGAATGCCGAGCCCGGTCTGTAAGCCGGCAATCGACGCCACCGCACCGCGATAGCCATGGTTGATGGAGGTGGTCATGGTGTTAATTGCGCCAGAGCCAGGTGAAAGGCTGAGGATGATGGATGTCAGAAGGTAAGCGAACCACCACTCGAAGGTCATTTGAAGCTCCCGGAACGTCTGTTTTTATGCCACAATACGCTATTGTTGAGTCATTTTGTGACCGGTGACGAAAAAAACAATATTCCCTGAAAACGGGGGGTGGAAACCCGATGTTGCAGCAGAAAAAGGACTGGGAAACGCGAGAAAACGCATTTGCTGCTTTCTCCATGGGGCCGCTGACCGATTTCTGGCGCCAGCGTGAGGAAGATGAGTTTACGGGCGTCGGGGATATCCCGGTACGCTTCGTTCGTTTCCGTGATGAAAAAAATGACCGGGTGATTGTGGTCTGCCCCGGGCGTATCGAAAGCTACATCAAATATGCCGAGCTGGCGTATGACCTGTTCCATCTGGGTTTTGACGTGTTAATTATCGACCATCGCGGGCAGGGACTCTCCGGCCGGATGTTGCCGGATACCCATCGCGGACACGTGGATAACTTCAGCGATTACGTCGACGATCTGGCCGCCTTCTGGCAGCAGGAAGTGCAGCCCGGCCCGTGGCGCAAGCGCTATATTCTGGCGCACTCCATGGGCGGCGCCATTTCTACGCTCTTTTTGCAGCGCTACGATCACCAGTGCGATGCCATTGCGCTTACCGCGCCGATGTATGGCATCGTGATACGTTTTCCGGACTGGATGGTGCGCCATCTTCTCGACTGGGCTGAGGGCCATCAGCGCATTCGCGAAGGTTACGCCATCGGAACGGGGCGCTGGCGGGCTTTGCCGTTTGCCATCAACGTCTTAACCCACAGCCGGCAGCGTTATCGCCGCAACCTGCGCTTCTATGCCGACGAGCCGCGCCTGCGCGTTGGCGGCCCCACCTGGCACTGGGTGCGGGAAGGTATTCATGCCGGTGAGCAGGTGCTGGCTGGCGTTGGTGATGATGACACGCCGACGCTCCTGATTCAGGCAGAAGAAGAGCGTGTGGTAGATAACCGCATGCACGACCGCTATTGTGAACTGCGCGCCGCCGCGGGCCATCCCTGTGAAGGGGGTAAACCGCTGGTCATCAACGGCGCGTACCATGAGATCCTTTTTGAAAAGGACGCTATGCGCTCAGTCGCGCTCAACGCCATTGTTGAATTTTTCAACAGGCATAACTGATTCTTGCTTTTACCAGAGGTTTAAATCCCTATGTACCAGGTTGTTGCATCTGATTTAGATGGCACGCTGCTTTCTCCCGACCACACCCTGTCGCCTTACGCGAAAGAGACCTTAAAACTCCTGACTGCCCGCGGCGTGAACTTTGTGTTCGCCACGGGCCGCCACCACGTGGACGTGGGGCAGATCCGCGATAACCTGGAGATCAGGTCGTACATGATCACCTCCAACGGCGCGCGCGTGCATGACACGGACGGCAACCTGATTTTCACCCACAACCTGGATCGCGATATTGCTACCGATCTGTTTGGCGTGGTGCATAACAACCCGGATATCGTTACCAACGTTTACCGCGACGACGAATGGTTTATGAACCGTCATCGTCCGGACGAAATGCGCTTCTTCAAGGAAGCGGTGTTCAGCTATTCCCTGTATGAGCCGGGTTTGCTGGATCCTGAAGGGATCAGCAAGGTGTTCTTTACCTGTGAAAGCCACGAAGCCCTGCTGCCGCTGGAGCAGGCGATTAACGCGCGCTGGGGCGACCGCGTAAACGTGAGCTTCTCCACGCTGACCTGTCTGGAAGTGATGGCGGGCGGGGTGTCCAAAGGCCATGCGCTGGAAGCGGTAGCAAAACGCCTGGGCTTTGATCTGAAAGACTGCATCGCCTTTGGCGACGGCATGAACGATGCCGAGATGCTCTCTATGGCGGGCAAAGGCTGCATCATGCAGAACGCGCACCAGCGCCTGAAGGATCTGCACCCGGAGCTGGAGGTCATCGGCACCAACGGCGACAACGCGGTACCAAAATACCTGCGCAAGCTGTTCCTTGAATAATCTTCATTCGGTTGTTTATTGTTCAGATGTCAACTAAAGAGTTCGCTACAATGCCTCTCCTTCTTTCTCAGAGACAAGCATTGTGGCGCTACTCATTATCACCACTATCCTGTGGGCCTTCTCCTTTAGCCTGATTGGCGAATACCTTGCCGGATCGGTCGACAGCTACTTCTCGGTGCTGATGCGCGTAGGGCTGGCGGCGCTGGTATTCCTGCCGTTCCTGCGCACCCGCGGGCAAAAGCTGAAAACCATTCTGCTGTACATGCTGGTGGGCGCGATGCAGCTCGGCATCATGTATCTGTTCAGCTTCAGGGCTTACGTTTACCTGTCCGTCTCGGAGTTTCTGCTCTTTACCGTGCTTACGCCGCTCTATATCACGCTGATTTACGATCTGCTGAGCAAGCGCCGCCTGCGCTGGGGATATCTGCTGAGCGCCGCGCTGGCGGTGGTTGGCGCGGCGATCATTCGCTACGACAAGGTGAGCGATCACTTCTGGACCGGGCTGATGTTCGTCCAGCTCGCCAATATCAGCTTCGCCATCGGTATGGTGGGCTACAAGCGCCTGATGGAAACCCGCCCGATGCCGCAGCACAACGCGTTTGCGTGGTTCTATACGGGCGCGGCGATCGTCGCGGTGGCGGCGTGGTTTCTGCTCGGCAACCCGCAAAAGCTGCCGACTACCTCCGTGCAGTGGGGAGTGCTGGTCTGGCTGGGCGTGGTGGCGTCAGGGCTGGGATATTTCATGTGGAACTACGGCGCTACGCAGGTAGACGCCGGGACGCTTGGGATCATGAACAACGTGCACGTGCCGGCGGGGCTGCTGGTGAACCTCGCCATCTGGCAGGAACAGCCGCACTGGCCGAGCTTCCTTATTGGGGGAACGGTGATCCTGGCTTCGCTGTGGGTACATCGCCGCTGGGTCGCTCCGCGCTCCGCACAAACGGAAGATGGTCGCACGCGTGGTTCCGCGCTGAGCGAATAAATGCTTCCGTAATCGGCTGACGCTGCTCGCCGTCGCGCACGGCGGCGTACAGCCGGCTCCACAGTCCTTCACCCAGGGTTTTGGTCACGACAAGACCCTGGCGTTCAACGGTCTCGACCACCCAGTGCGGCAGCGCCGCGATCCCCATTCTGGCCGCCACCATCTGGATCAGCAGCAGGGTATTGTCCACGCTTTTCAGCTGTGGGCTAATGCCAGCGGGCTGCAGGAAGTGACGCCAGATATCCAGGCGACTGCGCTGCACCGGGTAAATCAGCAGCGTTTCGCTGGCAAGATCTTCCGGCGTGACGCGCGTTTTGGCGGCCAGCGGGTGATCCGGCGCCAGCACCAGACGCACCTCAAAATCAAACATCGGCGAATAGTGCAGGCCGCTGCGCGGCAGAATGTCCGAGGTCATCACCAGATCCAGCTCGCCCTGCTGGAGCGACGGCTGCGGATCAAACGTGACGCCGGATTTGAAGTCCATCTCCACCTGCGGCCACTTCTGGCGGAAGTTCTCAAGCGCGGGGGTAAGCCACTGAATACAGCTGTGACACTCAATGGCGATGCGCAGCGTGGTCTGCTGCGGCTCGTTGCAGGACTGCAACGCGCTGGCAATTTGCGGCAGTACCTGGTTAGCCAGCTGAAGCAGAATTTCGCCCTGCGGCGTAAAGCGCAGCGGCTGGCTCTTACGCACGAAAAGACGGAAGCCGAGGCGTTGTTCCAGATCGCTGAACTGGTGAGAAAGGGCAGACTGGGTCTGGTGCAGCGTGGCCGCTGCCGCCGCAAGAGAACCGCAGCTCCGCAACGCTTGTAGCGTTTTCAGGTGTTTAATCTCGATCATGAAAGTCCTTCACTTCGCCATGAACATTTTGCGCTTGAGGAATATACAGTACCTGCCAATTATAGAAGTGTAAACATCTGGACGTCTAAATAACGAATTTCTACAAGGGGTATGCCATGACAATCCGCAATCACACTCTCGGTTTCCCTCGCGTTGGCCTGCGTCGCGAGCTGAAAAAAGCGCAAGAAAGCTACTGGGCGGGTAATGCCACCCGTGAAGAACTGCTGGCGGTGGGACGTGAGCTTCGTGCTCGTCACTGGGAGCAGCAAAAGCAGGCGGGCATTGACCTGCTGCCGGTGGGCGATTTTGCCTGGTACGACCATGTTCTGACGACCAGCCTGCTGCTTGGCAACGTGCCGGCTCGTCATCAGAACAACGATGGATCGGTAGATATCGATACCCTGTTCCGCATTGGCCGTGGCCGTGCGCCAACGGGTGAGCCAGCGGCGGCGGCGGAAATGACCAAATGGTTTAACACCAACTATCACTATATGGTGCCGGAGTTTGTAAAAGGCCAGCAGTTCAGGCTGACCTGGACCCAGCTTCTGGATGAAGTGGACGAAGCGCTGGCGCTGGGCCACCAGGTAAAACCGGTGCTGCTGGGGCCGGTAACGTACCTGTGGCTGGGTAAAGTGAAAGGCGAGCAGTTCGATCGTCTGAGCCTGCTGAAGGACATTCTGCCGGTCTACAAACAGGTGCTGATTGAGCTGGGCAAACGCGGCATTCAGTGGGTGCAAATCGACGAGCCGGCGCTGGTGCTTGAGCTGCCCCAGGTTTGGCTCGACGCCTTCAGGCCGGCGTATGACGCGCTCACAGGGCAGGTGAAGCTGCTGCTGACGACCTATTTCGAGGGCGTGACGCCGAACCTCGGCACCATCGCCAGATTGCCGGTGCAGGGCCTGCACGTTGACCTCGTACACGGTAAGGACGATGTCGCGGAACTGCACAAGCGACTGCCCGCAGACTGGCTGCTCTCCGCTGGCCTGATTAACGGCCGTAACGTCTGGCGCGCCGATCTGACGGAGAAATATGCGCAAATCAAAGATATCGTCGGCAAACGTGAGCTGTGGGTGGCCTCTTCCTGTTCACTGCTGCACAGCCCGATCGACCTGAGCGTAGAGACCCGACTGGATGCCGAGGTAAAAAGCTGGTTTGCCTTCGCCCTGCAAAAATGTGAAGAGCTGGCCCTGCTGCGCGACGCCCTGAACAGCGGCGATACGGCGGCGATTGCCGACTGGAGCGCACCGATCCAGGCACGTCGCCACTCGGCGCGCGTGCACAACCCGGCGGTGGAGAAACGTCTGGCGACCATCACCGGCCAGGACAGCCAGCGTCAAAGCCCGTATGAGGTGCGCGCCGAAGCCCAGCGCGCCCGCTTCAACCTGCCCGCGTGGCCGACCACGACCATCGGCTCTTTCCCGCAAACGACGGAGATCCGCAGCCTGCGCCTGGACTTCAAAAAGGGCAACCTCGATGCGAACCACTACCGCACCGGTATCGCCGAACACATCAAGCAGGCGATCGTCGAGCAGGAACGCCTCGGGCTGGACGTGCTGGTACACGGCGAGGCCGAGCGTAACGACATGGTGGAATACTTTGGTGAACACCTGGACGGCTTCGTCTTTACCCAGAACGGCTGGGTGCAGAGCTACGGATCCCGCTGCGTGAAGCCGCCGGTAGTCATTGGCGACGTCAGCCGCCCTGAAGCGATCACGGTTGAGTGGGCGAAGTATGCCCAGTCGCTGACCGACAGGCCGGTAAAAGGCATGCTGACCGGGCCGGTGACGATCCTCTGCTGGTCCTTCCCGCGCGAAGACGTGACCCGCGAAACCATCGCCAAACAGATAGCGCTGGCGCTGCGGGATGAAGTAGCGGATCTGGAGGCGGCGGGCATTGGCATCATCCAGATCGACGAGCCGGCGCTGCGCGAAGGTCTGCCGCTGCGCCGCAGCGACTGGGATGCCTATTTACGGTGGGGCGTGGAAGCGTTCCGCATCAGCGCCGCCGTCGCTAAGGACGACACGCAGATCCACACCCACATGTGCTACTGCGAATTTAACGACATCATGGATTCGATTGCCGCGCTGGATGCCGACGTTATTACCATCGAGACCTCGCGCTCGGATATGGAACTGCTGGAGTCGTTTGAAGAGTTCGACTACCCGAATGAAATAGGGCCGGGCGTGTATGACATTCACTCCCCGAACGTGCCGAGCGTGGAGTGGATTGAAGCCCTGCTGCAAAAAGCGGCCCAGCGCATCCCCGCGGAACGCCTGTGGGTGAACCCGGACTGCGGCCTGAAAACCCGCGGCTGGCCGGAGACGCGCGCGGCGCTGGCGAACATGGTGAAGGCGGCGCAGAACTTGCGTCAGGGTTAAGTCATTAGTCATATCTATAGCCCGGTAAGGCGTAGCCGCCGCCGGGCTTCTGCTTTTACGCTTTCTTTCCGCCGTACTGGCTGAACCACGCCAGCATTCTCTGCCAGCCATCTTTCGCGGATTCGGCGTGATAGCTCGGACGATAGTCGGCGTTAAACGCGTGTCCGGCATCCGGATACACCACAATCTCCGCCTTCGCATTCGCCGCGCGTAGGGCATGGCGCATGGTCTCGACGGTATCAAGCGGGATCCCCGTATCCTGGCCACCATACAGGCCTAATACCGGTGCATTTAAATCCGTGGCGATATCCACCGGATATTTCGGTGAGTTCAGGGTCTTTTCCCCCACCAGTTTGCCGTACCAGGCGACGGCGGCTTTGAGCTGTGGATTATGCGCGGCATACAGCCAGCTAATACGTCCACCCCAGCAGAAACCCGTTATCATCAGTCGATGCGCATCACCGCCGTTGCGCGCCGCCCAGTTGGCAACATGATCCAGATCGGCCAGCACCTGCGCATCCGGCACTTTGCTGACCAGGTTGCTGAACAGCGTCGGGATGTCGCTGTAATCGTTAGGATCGCCCTGACGGAAATAGAGCTCTGGCGCAACGGCCAGATAGCCCTCCAGCGCCAGACGGCGGCACAGGTCGCGAATATGTTCATGAACGCCAAATATTTCCTGAACCACAATCACGATAGGCAGCGGGCCCTCGGCGGATTTTGGCCGCGCGTGGTACGCCGGCATGTTTTCTCCCTGCGAGGGAATGGAGGTCTCGCCCGCGGTAATAGCCTCTTCAGGAGTTGAGACGATGGTTGAAGCATGCGGGGCAGCAGCAGGTGCAAAACCGGTTTTTTCAGTCATGGCATTCTCCGTACCAATGAATGGATTAGCGCAAAGATAAATATAGACACCAGGTTAACAACCCACAGTGCCTCATAGCGTCTATCTTTTGTGCAGCACCCTACGTTATAACTTGTTAATGTGATGTAAATCACTATTTTGTGGAAATTAACTGCAACCATTTTCATTCATGGTGAGGTGTGTCACGAAATGATGCGTGTTGCTTCTGTAAAGTACCGTTTTACTTCTTCTGACTAACCGACCCACAGAGGAGTCACCTATGTCTAAGTCTGATGTTTTTCATCTCGGCCTCACTAAGAACGATTTACAAGGGGCTACGCTTGCTATCGTCCCCGGCGATCCTGAGCGTGTGGAAAAGATCGCCGCGCTGATGGATAAGCCGGTTAAGCTGGCAGCCCATCGCGAATTCACCACCTGGCGCGCAGAGCTGGACGGTAAAGCGGTGATCGTGTGCTCTACCGGTATTGGTGGCCCGTCTACCTCTATCGCCGTTGAAGAGCTGGCGCAGCTGGGCATTCGTACTTTCCTGCGTATCGGCACCACTGGCGCCATTCAGCCGCACATCAACGTGGGCGACGTGCTGGTGACGACGGCATCCGTCCGTCTGGACGGGGCAAGCCTGCACTTTGCGCCGATGGAGTTCCCGGCAGTGGCTGATTTCGAATGCACCACCGCGCTGGTTGAAGCGGCGAAATCCGTGGGTGCCACCACTCACGTGGGCGTCACGGCATCTTCCGACACCTTCTACCCGGGCCAGGAGCGTTACGACACCTTCTCAGGTCGCGTGGTGAGCCGCTTCAAAGGCTCTATGGAAGAGTGGCAGTCCATGGGCGTGATGAACTACGAAATGGAATCCGCGACGCTGTTGACCATGTGCGCGAGCCAGGGTCTGCGTGCCGGTATGGTGGCGGGCGTTATCGTCAACCGTACCCAGCAGGAGATCCCGAACGCCGAAACCATGAAGCAAACTGAAAGCCATGCGGTGAAAATCGTGGTAGAAGCGGCTCGCCGCCTGATCTAATCCTCTCTTCTGAGATAAAAGGCCGACGCGTTCGGCCTTTATTTTTTGCGTAGCGCCTCGCAGGAAAACCCTTTCAAACTGGACGTTTATACAGCACAATTCTATTTTGTGCGGGTAATACGTGGATGCAGGGGGCATTGTGGATATCTCAATCCTGATTTATGCGATAGTTGCGCTGGCGAGTGCGGGGATTGGCTGGCTCATCTCCAGCTATCAGCACGCGCAGCAGAAAGCCGAGCAGCTGGCAGAGCGCGAGGAGATCGTCGCCGAGCTCAGCGCAACGAAGCAGCAGCTTTCGTTAAGCGCCCACTGGCGCGACGAGTGCGAACTGCTCAATAACGAACTGCGTAACCTGCGTGATATCAACACCTCGCTGGAGGCCGATCTTCGCGAAGTAACCACCCGCCTCGAATCCACCCAACTGCACGCCGAAGACAAAATCCGCCAGATGTTCAACAGCGAGCAGCGCCTTAGCGAGCAGTTTGAGAACCTCGCGAACCGTATTTTTGAACACAGCAACCGCCGCGTGGATGAACAGAACCGCCAGAGCCTGAACAGCCTGCTGACGCCGCTGCGCGAACAGCTGGACGGCTTTCGCCGCCAGGTGCAGGACAGCTTCGGTCAGGAGGCACGCGAGCGCCACACGCTGGCGCATGAAATTCGCAATCTCCAGCAGCTGAATGCCCAGATGGCGCAAGAGGCGGTTAACCTGACGCGCGCCCTCAAAGGCGATAACAAAGCGCAGGGGAACTGGGGCGAAGTCGTTTTAACCCGCGTGCTGGAAGCCTCTGGCCTGCGCGAGGGATACGAATATGAGACGCAGGTCAGCATCGAGACTGACGCGCGCTCGCGAATGCAGCCGGACGTGATTGTGCGTCTGCCGCAGGGCAAAGATGTGGTCATCGACGCGAAAATGACGCTGGTGGCCTATGAACGCTACTTCAACGCCGAGGATGACTACACCCGCGAATCGGCGTTGCAGGAGCATATTGCTTCCGTGCGTAACCATATTCGTCAGCTTGGCAGAAAAGACTATCAGCAGTTGCCGGGGCTGCGATCGCTGGATTACGTGCTGATGTTTATTCCGGTCGAGCCGGCCTTTCTGCTGGCGCTGGACAGACAGCCCGAACTGATCACCGAAGCGCTGAAAAATAACATTATGCTGGTCAGCCCTACCACGCTGCTGGTGGCATTACGCACCATTGCCAACCTGTGGCGCTATGAACACCAGAGCCGTAACGCGCAGCAGATTGCCGATCGCGCCAGCAAGCTGTACGACAAAATGCGGCTGTTTGTGGACGATATGTCCTCGGTGGGGCAAAGCCTGGATCGGGCGCAGGATAATTACCGTCAGGCGATGAAAAAACTCTCCTCCGGGCGCGGCAATTTGCTGGCGCAGGCGGAGGCGTTTCGCAGCCTGGGGGTAGAGGTTAAACGCGAGATTAATCCGGATCTGGTGGAGCAGGCGACCGCGCAGGACGAAGAGTTCCGCCTGCGCGAAGGCGACGCTGAGCAAAATACCCGCAATGAAGACAACGATTTAGCGGCGAGTTTATCACCAGAAGCGCAGCCGACGCGTTTCTTTCGCGGTGGTTGAAACGTAGGGCAAATGCGCCCAATCTGTTACACTTCACGAACATTTGACTGATTAGCAGGCTCTGAGATGGTTGACGATTCACAAGACACGACGCACTTTGGCTTTCAGACTGTCGCCAAAGCGCAGAAAGCTGACATGGTGGCCCACGTATTTCATTCCGTGGCGGCGAAGTACGATGTGATGAATGATTTGATGTCATTCGGCATTCATCGCTTGTGGAAACGCTTCACCATTGATTGCAGCGGCGTACGCCGTGGACAAACGGTGCTGGATTTAGCCGGAGGAACGGGCGATCTCACCGCAAAATTTTCCCGCCTGGTAGGTGAAACCGGTCGCGTGGTGCTGGCCGATATCAACGACTCCATGCTGAAAATGGGACGCGAGAAGCTGCGCAACATCGGCGTGGTAGGCAATGTTGAATACGTTCAGGCCAACGCCGAAGCGCTGCCGTTCCCGGACAATACCTTTGACTGCATCACCATCTCTTTTGGGTTGCGTAACGTGACCGATAAAGATAAAGCGCTGCGCTCTATGTACCGCGTGCTGAAGCCGGGTGGACGCCTGCTGGTGCTCGAGTTCTCCAAACCGATTATCGACCCGCTGAGCAAAGCCTACGATGCGTATTCCTTCCACGTTCTGCCACGCATTGGCGAACTGGTGGCGAACGATGCCGAAAGTTACCGTTATCTGGCTGAATCCATCCGAATGCACCCGGATCAGGACACGCTGAAAGCGATGATGCAGGATGCAGAATTTGAAAACGTGGAGTACTTCAATATGACGGCGGGTGTCGTCGCGCTGCATCGTGGTTACAAGTTCTGAGTGGAGGTTTCCCGTGCCCATTAAACCCTTAGTCACCGCAGGCATCGAGAATGTACTGAATGCCTTTCTGTATCGCGCCCCGGCGCTCAAAACCGCACGTCAGCGGCTTAACGGAAAGGTACTGCGTATCGTTTTAAAAGAGTTCTCGACGCCGCTTGTGCTGGTCTTCAGCGAACGCCAGCTTGACGTTCTGGGTGAGTGGGAAGGCGAGGCTGACTGCTCGGTGATCACGCACATGAGCGTGTTGCCAAAACTGCGCGATCGCCAGCAGCTGACGGCGCTTATTCGCAGCGGCGAGCTGGAAGTCCAGGGCGATATTCAGGTGGTACAGAACTTCGCTGCGCTTAGCGACCAGGCTGAATTCGACCCGGCGGAGCTGCTGGCGCCCTATATCGGCGATATCGCGGCTGAAGGGATAAGCAAAACGCTGCGCACGGGTTCTGCTTTTTTGCGTAAAGGTCTTCAGCGTCAACAGCGCTATGCTGCTGAGGTTCTTACCGAAGAGTGGCGTATGGCGCCGGGGCCATTGGAAGTTGCCTGGTTTGCAGAAGAGACCGCGGCAGTTGAGCGCGCAGTGGATGCGTTAACCAAACGGCTGGAAAAACTGGAGGGCAAATGACGCCTGGTGAAATTCGGCGCCTCTATTTTATCGTTCGCACCTTTTTGAGCTACGGGCTCGACGAGCTTATCCCCAGAATGCGCATCACCCTGCCGCTTCGACTTTGGCGGCGCACGCTGTTCTGGATGCCGAATCGCCATAAGGATCAGGAGCTGGGTACACGCCTGCGTCTTGCTTTGCAGGAACTGGGTCCGGTCTGGATCAAGTTTGGTCAGATGCTCTCAACACGTCGCGATCTTTTCCCGCCGGAGATAGCCGATCAGCTCGCGCTGTTGCAGGACCGCGTCGCCCCGTTTGATGGGGAGAGGGCAAAGAAACAAATCGAGGAAGCGATGGGCAATATTCCCATCGATACCTGGTTTGATGATTTCGATATCCAGCCTCTGGCATCCGCTTCTATCGCGCAGGTTCACACCGCGCGCCTGAAGGAGAATGGCAAAGAGGTGGTCATCAAGGTGATTCGCCCGGATATCCTGCCGGTTATCAGAGCGGACATGAAGCTGATTTATCGTCTGGCTCGCTGGGTGCCGCGCCTGCTGCCGGATGGTCGCCGTCTGCGCCCGCTGGAAGTGGTACGGGAATACGAAAAAACGCTGATTGATGAGCTAAACCTGCTGCGCGAGTCGGCGAACGCCATTCAGCTGCGTCGTAACTTTGAAAACAGCCCGATGCTGTATGTTCCTGAAGTCTATTCTGACTATTGCAGCCAGAACATGATGGTGATGGAACGTATCTACGGTATTCCGGTCTCGGACGTGGTGGCGCTGGAAAAACAGGGCACCAACATGAAGCTGCTGGCCGAAAGGGGCGTGCAGGTCTTCTTTACTCAGGTTTTCCGCGACAGCTTCTTCCATGCGGATATGCATCCTGGCAACATTTTTGTCAGCTATGAGCACCCGGAAGATCCGCAATATATTGGCATCGACTGCGGTATTGTCGGCTCGCTGAACAAAGAGGATAAGCGTTATCTCGCCGAGAACTTTATCGCGTTCTTCAACCGCGACTACCGTAAGGTGGCCGAACTGCACGTAGATTCAGGCTGGGTTCCGCCAGATACCAACGTGGAAGAGTTCGAGTTTGCGATCCGCACCGTCTGCGAACCGATTTTTGAAAAGCCTCTGTCGGAGATCTCGTTCGGACACGTTCTGCTCAACCTGTTCAACACCGCGCGCCGTTTCAATATGGAAGTGCAGCCTCAATTAGTTTTACTTCAGAAAACATTACTTTACGTTGAGGGCGTAGGCCGCCAGCTCTATCCTCAGTTAGACTTGTGGAAAACCGCTAAACCCTTCCTCGAATCCTGGATTAAGGATCAGGTCGGTATTCCAGCGCTGGTTCGCTCGCTTAAGGAGAAAGGCCCGTTCTGGATTGAAAAAATGCCTGAAATTCCTGAGCTGGTTTACGACAGTTTGCGTCAGAGCAAGAACCTTCAGCACAGCATGGATAAAATCGCGCACGAGCTTCAATCCAGCCGCGTGCGTCAGGGGCAGTCTCGCTATCTCTTCGGAATTGGCGCGACGCTGCTGATAAGCGGCACGTTGCTATTGATCAATCGCCCGGACTGGGAAATGATGCCTGCGTGGATTATGGCTGCCGGTGTTGTTGTCTGGCTTGCTGGCTGGCGAAAAACGCGCTGAATTAGCGTCGCTATCGATGGGTTGCATACGTATAATGCGATCTGACTAATTAATCATCTATCACTGGGGAACACGCATGGGTGGTATCAGTATCTGGCAGTTAGTGATCATTGCCGTCATCGTTGTGCTGCTGTTTGGCACGAAAAAACTCGGGTCCATTGGTTCCGACCTTGGCGCGTCAATCAAAGGCTTTAAGAAAGCCATGAGCGATGACGAGAATAAGCAGGATAAAACCGGTCAGGATGCTGATTTCACTGCTAAGTCCATCGCCGACAAGCAGGATGAAGCCAAAAAGGACGATGCTAAACGTCACGATAAAGAGCAGGTGTAATTCGTGTTCGACATTGGTTTTGGTGAGTTATTGCTGGTATTTGTGATTGGTCTGATCGTGTTGGGGCCGCAGCGCTTGCCCGTTGCGGTGAAAACCGTGGTGGGCTGGGTGCGTGCGCTTCGCTCGCTGGCAACGACCGTGCAGAACGAGCTGGCGCAGGAGCTTAAGCTTCAGGAATTTCAGGACAGCCTGAAAAAGGTTGAAAAGGCGAGCATGGACAACCTGACGCCGGAGCTGAAAGCGTCGATGGATGAGCTGCGTGAAGCAGCCGAATCCATGAAGCGCTCATACAGCATTAACGATCCTGAAAAGGCGAGCGACGAAGCTAACACCATCCATAACCCGGTGGTGAAGGGCAGCGAGGAGCAGCGCGAGGGGGTGACGCCTTCCAGCGCGGAGCATCAGGCTGCTTCGCCAGAGCAATCGCCGCAGGAGCCTGAAGTGAAAAAGCAGGTGCCGTCAGAAGAGCCCGTGGTGAAAGCGGCTGAAGTAAAACCTGCCGCACCCGTTTCCGAATCATCCCCTTCCTCAAGTGATAAAGCGTAAACATGGCAGTAGATGATACTCAACCGCTCATCGCGCACCTCATTGAACTGCGCAAGCGCCTGTTAAACTGCATTATTGCGGTTTTCCTCATATTCCTGTGTCTGGTCTATTTCGCCAACGATATCTACCAGGTGGTCTCTGCGCCCTTGATTAAACAGATGCCGCTGGGGGCAACGATGATCGCAACGGACGTTGCTTCGCCGTTCTTTACCCCAATCAAGCTCACCTTCTGGGTGTCGCTGATTGCGTCTGCGCCGGTTATTTTGTATCAGGTCTGGGCCTTCATCGCCCCGGCGCTGTACAGGCATGAGCGTAAGCTGGTGATCCCGCTGCTGGTATCCAGCTCCCTGCTGTTCTATATCGGCATGGCGTTCGCTTATTTCGTGGTCTTCCCGCTGGCCTTTGGTTTTCTGACGCATACCGCGCCGGAAGGGGTGCAGGTATCCACGGACATCGCCAGCTACCTCAGCTTCGTCATGGCGCTGTTTATGGCGTTCGGCGTCGCGTTCGAAGTGCCCGTGGCGATAGTCCTGCTCTGCTGGGTAGGCGTTACGACACCGGACGATCTGCGTAAAAAGCGTCCGTACATCCTCGTCGGGGCGTTTGTTGTAGGGATGCTGTTAACTCCGCCAGACGTTTTCTCGCAGACGCTGCTGGCAATACCCATGTACTGCCTGTTTGAAGTCGGCGTGTTCTTCGCACGTTTCTACGTGGGTAAGGGGCGTACGCGTGATGATGAAGACGTAGAGTCGGAAGAGACCACTAAAGAATAAAATCAGCCGCCCGTCAGGGCGGTTGTCATATGGGGAATACCATGTTTGATATTGGGCTTAATCTGACCAGCTCACAGTTTGCGAAAGACCGTGATGAGGTGGTGGCGCGCGCGTTTGCCGCTGGCGTTAACGGGCTGTTGCTGACGGGAACCAATCTGCACGAGAGCGAGCAGGCACAGCAGCTGGCGCAACGCTATCAACGCTGCTGGTCCACCGCAGGCGTGCACCCTCATGACAGCAGCCAGTGGACGCATGAAAGTGCTGAGGTACTTCATCGCCTGGCGAAAACGCCGGAAGTCGTTGCCATTGGCGAATGTGGGCTTGATTTCAACCGCAACTTCTCAACGCCTGAAGAGCAGGAAAACGCGTTTACCGCCCAGCTCGCCCTGGCAGCAGAGCTGGGAATGCCGGTGTTTATGCACTGTCGCGATGCGCATGAACGTTTTCTGGCACTGCTGGAGCCCTGGCTGGATAAACTGCCTGGCGCGGTGCTGCACTGCTTTACGGGCTCCCGGCAGGAGGCGCTGGATTGCCTGAATCGCGGGCTTTATCTGGGGATTACCGGCTGGGTGTGCGATGAACGTCGTGGGCTTGAGCTGCGCGAGCTGCTGCCCGTTATCCCGGCCGATCGTTTGCTGCTTGAAACAGATGCGCCGTATCTGCTGCCTCGGGATATGCAGCCCAAACCGGCATCGCGACGTAATGAACCCGCTTACCTGGGGCACATAGCTGAACGCGTGGCGCACTGGCGCGGAGAGGATGCCCAGTGGCTGTCAGCACGAACCGATGACAACGTATGTCGACTGTTCGGCGTGCAGT
This sequence comes from Callosobruchus maculatus, assembly GCA_951848785.1. Taxonomy (NCBI): domain Eukaryota; kingdom Metazoa; phylum Arthropoda; class Insecta; order Coleoptera; family Chrysomelidae; genus Callosobruchus; species Callosobruchus maculatus. The sequence goes on along the minus strand of CATOUR010000688.1, from coordinate 32,478 downwards.
TTTAAACTTTTCGAAAATCGGTGTTTTTGACGCTCTGCAACACCTCTTTGTTCAACAGGTTAAGCAGCAGCATTGAACGCGCTTCACCGTCCGGCTCAGAGAAGATGGCCTGTAAGCCTTCAAAGGCGCCTTCGGTGATCACCACGCTGTCGCCGGCATAGGGGGTTTCCGGATCGGTAATATCTTCAGGCTGCTGGTAAACGGAAAGCTGATGAATAACCGATGACGGCACCTTTGCCGGATGGGCGCCAAAACGCACAAAATGGCTGACGCCGCGCGTGGCGCTGATCGTCGTGGTGTGGATCACTTCGGGGTCGAACTCAACGAACAGGTAGTTCGGGAACAGGGGCTCGCTGACGGTCGTGCGTCTTCCACGCTGCATTTTTTCAAGCGTGATCACGGGTGTCAGGCAGTTAACAGACTGACGTTCAAGATGTTCCTGCGCGCGCTGAAGTTGCCCGCGTTTGCAATACAGTAAATACCAGGCCTGCATAATCACTCTTCCCATTGTTCGGGGCGCAAGCATATCAAAACCCTGGCGGGATCGCTAAGGTGATTATAATGGGCAAAAAGCGAGTAAGTCGTGGAAGTTCACGCTAATTTAACAAAATTACAGCATCACGCGGGCTTACGCCGTATAATGAAGCGCTTACAGAGAGGCCATGATTAACTGCATGAAATACCACGATCTACGCGACTTCCTGGCGCTGCTTGAAAAGCAGGGCGAACTCAAACGCATTACGCTTTCTGTTGATCCGTATCTGGAAATGACAGAAATCGCTGACCGCACCCTGCGCGCGGGCGGCCCGGCGTTGCTGTTTGAAAACCCAAAAGGCTACGCCATGCCGGTACTGTGTAACCTGTTCGGCACACCTCGCCGCGTGGCGATGGGGATGGGGCAGGAAGATGTTACGGCGCTGCGCGAAGTGGGCAAACTGCTGGCCTTTCTGAAAGAGCCGGAACCGCCGAAAGGGTTCCGCGACCTGTTCGACAAGCTGCCGCAGTTTAAGCAGGTACTGAACATGCCGACCAAACGCCTGCGCGGTGCGCCGTGCCAGCAAAAAGTGCTGGAAGGCGATGCGGTTGATCTCACCACCATTCCGATTATGCAGTGCTGGCCTGAAGATGCCGCACCGTTGATAACATGGGGCCTCACCGTCACGCGTGGGCCGCATAAAGAGCGTCAAAACCTCGGCATCTATCGTCAGCAGCTGATTGGCAAGAACAAGCTCATCATGCGCTGGTTGTCCCATCGCGGAGGCGCGCTGGATTTCCAGGAGTGGTGCGCGGCCCGTCCGGGCGAACGCTTCCCGGTTTCCGTCGCGCTGGGTGCCGATCCGGCAACCATTCTGGGCGCGGTTACGCCCGTTCCTGACACGCTTTCGGAATATGCCTTTGCGGGGCTGCTGCGCGGCACCAAAACTGAAGTGGTGAAGTGTATCTCCAATGACCTGGAAGTACCGGCCAGTGCGGAGATCGTGCTGGAAGGCTACATTGAACAGGGCGAGCTGGCACCCGAAGGGCCGTACGGCGACCACACCGGCTACTACAACGAAGTGGATAACTTCCCGGTGTTCACCGTCACGCACATTACCCAGCGTGAAAATGCCATTTATCACTCCACCTACACCGGCCGTCCACCCGACGAGCCGGCGGTACTGGGCGTGGCGCTGAATGAAGTGTTCGTGCCGATCCTGCAAAAACAGTTCCCGGAAATTGTTGATTTTTATCTGCCGCCGGAAGGGTGTTCGTATCGCCTGGCGGTGGTAACGATGAAGAAGCAGTATGCCGGTCACGCTAAACGCGTGATGATGGGCGTATGGTCTTTCCTGCGCCAGTTTATGTATACCAAGTTTGTGATTGTCTGCGATGATGACGTCAACGCCCGCGACTGGAATGACGTCATCTGGGCCATCACCACGCGTATGGATCCCGCGCGTGATACGGTGTTAGTGGAAAACACGCCGATTGATTATCTGGACTTTGCCTCGCCGGTTTCCGGCCTTGGCTCAAAAATGGGACTGGATGCCACGAATAAATGGCCTGGCGAAACCGACCGTGAATGGGGTCGCCCGATCGAGAAAGATCCTGCCGTGACCGCGCGCATTGACGCGATCTGGGACGAGCTGGCCATAATGAATAACGGTAAGGCAGAATAAGACCGTTTAGCCCTATAGACTTCCCGACAGAGAGAGCGAATGACAACCTTAAGCTGTAAAGTGACGTCGGTAGATGCTATTACCGACACCGTATATCGCGTCCGTTTGGTTCCTGAAGCGGCATTCTCATTCCGTGCCGGCCAGTACCTGATGGTCGTGATGGACGAGCGTGATAAGCGTCCTTTCTCTATGGCCTCTACGCCTGCAGAGAAGGAATTTATTGAGCTGCATATTGGTGCGTCTGAGCTTAACCTGTACGCGATGGCCGTGATGGACCGCATCCTGAAAGAGCGTGAAATCGTGGTCGATATCCCTCACGGCGAGGCCTGGCTGCGTGAAGACGAAGATCGCCCGCTGATCCTGATTGCCGGTGGCACGGGCTTCTCTTATGTTCGCTCTATTCTGCTGACCGCTCTGGCGCGCAATCCGAATCGTGATATCACCATCTACTGGGGCGGCCGTGAAGAGAAGCACCTTTACGATCTGTCTGAGCTGGAAGCGCTGAGCGTGAATCATCCACACCTGCGCATCGAGCCGGTTGTCGAGCAGCCGGAAGAGGGCTGGCGCGGGCGCAGCGGTACCGTGCTGACAGCGGTATTGCAGGATCACGGAACGCTGGCCGGGCACGATATCTACATTGCCGGTCGCTTTGAAATGGCGAAAATTGCCCGCGACCTGTTCTGTAACGAACGTGACGCGCGGGAAGATCGCCTGTTCGGCGATGCGTTTGCGTTTATCTGAATCAGAAACCCGCTTCGGCGGGTTTTTTCTGCTCTGACAAAAGCGTTGGTGAAAATTTAACCTTGAAACGGGCAGCGCATTACCGCTATCCTTGTTCCGAATAAATTTCGTCCTCAGGAGCGCCCCCCAAAAATGAACAAACACGACTGATGAATTTCGATCCTTGCTAAACGCACCGCGTCGGCAGGGGATGTTTTGTTTTCATTCAGGAGTGCTTATGGCTCATTTTGCGCAGTCCCCCTCTTTTATTTTGCATCAGGTCACCTGTCAGTTTGCGACGGGCGATATCCTTTTTGGTCCACTGAATCTTTCTCTGGATACGTCGGTTTGCGCGCTGGTTGGCCGCAACGGCAGTGGAAAAACGCGCCTGCTGCGCCTGCTGGCTGGCATAGACGAACCCGCCAGCGGGCACGTTGAGCGCTTTGGCTCGCACGCCTACGTGGCCCAGCAGCAGGATATTTCCCCTCACGCCACGCTTGCCGGGCTGCTTGGCCATGAGGCGATCTTCGCTGCCCGTAAACGCGTCGACAGCGGTGATTATGAACCCGAGGATCTCGACACGCTCGAGGGACGCTGGGATCTGGCTGAACGTCTGAGCCATGCATTCATCGCTGCAAACCTTCCCCCGTTCGAATCCGAATAAACCCGCAGCGGCGCTGAGCGGCGGCGAGCGTATTCGTGCCTTGCTGTGTGGCGCGTTCACCGAAGATGCGGATTACCTGCTTCTGGATGAACCGACCAACCACCTCGACGGGCAGGGCCGGGAATGGTTCTACGAGCAGCTTTCCCGGTATCAGGGCGGCGTGCTGGTGGCCTCTCACGACCGTGAGTTACTGGCGCAGGTAACGCGCATCCTTGAACTGAGCGCTTTTGGCTTGCGTAGCTACGGCGGAAATTATGCTGACTATAAAAGCCAGCGCGACGCTGAGCAGCAGGCCGCCCGCGCTGCGCTGGAACATGCCGCCACCGAGCGTAAACGTACCCGCGCCCGTATGCATAAAGAGCATGATGACAGCCAGCGGCGTTCAGCAAAAACGCTTCGCAAGGTCGATAGCCTCAACATTGCCTCGTTTGAACGGGTCAAGTACAAAGCGGCGGCGAAAGAGCGCATCGGTTCCTGGAAAAAACAGCATAGCGATCAAAATGATGCGCTTAACGCTGCGGTTAACCAGGCACGCGAGCGGGTAGAAGCGGATAACGCGGTGATGTTTACCCTGCCGGGCAGTCAAATTGCGCAAGGGAAGCAGGTGCTGGTGCTGCAGGATCTGGTGCTTCCGCATGTGTCTCTCCCGCCGATAAACTGGCGAATGGACGGCCCCATGCGCGTAGCGCTTCGCGGGCCTAACGGCTGTGGGAAATCTACGCTGTTAAAAGTGATGCTGGACGAAACTGCCCCCGTTTCCGGTACCTGTAACGTCTCCGTCACGCGCGCCTGTCTCGATCAGCAACTTTCCCGGCTGGATCTATCGCAGTCGGTGATGACACACCTCAACCTGGGCAATACGCCGCTCGAGGAGGGCACGCTGCGTACCCGGCTGGCGCAGCTTCAGCTGGGCGCGGAAAAAGTAACGCTTCCTCTGGGTGAACTGAGCGGCGGCGAGCGCCTGAAGGCCGCGCTGGCCTGCGCGTTGTGGCGTGAAGCTTCAGTGCAGCTGTTGCTTCTGGATGAGCCGACCAACCATCTCGATCTGGCCTCCGTTCAGGCCATTGAAGCGGCCCTGGCCGATTTTCCCGGCGCGCTGCTGGTGGTATCGCACGATGAAGCCTTTCTGAAAGGGCTAAAGCTGACGCATGAGCTGGTGTGGGAAGAGCCAGGATGGCGATGCGAAAGTCTGTAAACACAAGCCCCCGCAAGGGCGGGGGCAAAAAAACGTTATCAGGCTAACTGCTTGCGAAGGTCAGGGTTCGCCTGAATCAGGCGCATCAGCTTTAACTCGGCCGGAGTAGGCTTTTCACGTTTTGACTCCCACTCCATTACCATCGCTACGCTGACACCCATCGCTCTTGCGAATTCATCTGTTTTCAGGCCCGAACCTTTGCGTAAACGCTCAAATTCACTGAAAGGATTGGGCTTTGTTTGCAGGGTATACGTCGGCGGTACATCTTTAAAAATAATCTGTTCCAGGCTGCTCAGCAGCTCAAACTCAGGATCTTTTAATTCCATTGAGAACTCCTCATAAATCACACATCGGGATCATGAACATCAGAGAGCCTGTTAAGAATAGTCCCTAAACCAGACACAGGATCGTCACGGCTGTGATTAATTGTGCGATCACCATCGCTTTACGCGTTTCAGCTATATGGATATTTATGCTAATTACCTGATTAGTCATATATCGGGCGGGTCAGGTATTTTTTTGTAAATAGTAAGCTATAAAACGGGAATACCCGTTTTGTATGAAAAGTCTATCTTGCAAGGCTGTCCTGGACTATTCTTGTCAGCGTTAGGCACGCGTGTGCCGGTGTGCGCTTTTTTGGGTGAAAGGAGTAATAAAATGGCGACAGGAAAGTCCTGCTCTCGCTGGTTTGCGCCTGTAGCGGCGTTATTAATGGTGGTTAGCCTGAGCGGGTGTTTTGATAAGGAAGGCGATCAGCGCAAAGCGTTTATCGATTTTCTCCAGAATACAGTGATGCGTAGCGGCGAGCGTTTACCAACGCTGACTGCGGATCAGAAAAAACAGTTTGGTCCATTCGTCTCTGATTACGCCATTCTGTATGGCTATTCGCAGCAGGTAAGCCAGGCGATGGATTCCGGGATCCGCCCGGTCGTGGACAGCGTAAATGCCATCCGCGTACCGCAGGATTATATGACCCAGCGCGAACCGCTGCGCCAGTCCAATGGCGCGCTTGGGGTACTGAGCCAGCAGCTGCAAAATGCCAAAATGCAGGCTGATGCATCGCGCTCCGCGCTGAAGCAGGGCGAAGATCTGAAACCGGTCTACGACCAGGTGTATGAGAAAGTGGTGACCAAACCGTCAAACGCCTTGCAGCCGCTGATCCCGGCCGCTCAGGTCTTTACTCAGCAGCTGGTGCAGGTGGGTGACTTTATCAGTGAACAGGGTACGCAGGTGAGCTTCGTCTCCAATGGTATCCAGTTCCCGACCTCCCAGCAGGCGAGCCAGTACAATACGCTGATCGGGCCGCTGGCGTCCCAGCACCAGGCCTTTAGCCAGGCATGGAGCGCAGCGGTCGCTGCTACGGAATAATAAAAATCCCCGCTTCTGGCGGGGTTTTTTTATGCGTAATGAAAATAACGCTTGTCATTCGTCTACCACATCGGTATAACTATGTTCGTCGGTTTGTTACACAGACCTAAAGCAGTTTAGTAAAGCAGTCCAGATTGTTATCCATAGATACCCTTCGTAGTGACCCTTCCTTCATCGCTTAAAAATCTGTAACGCAATCCATCAAAGCCGGAAGGCACAATATATTTGTTAATAAGGTAATTTCTATGTCTGCTAAAATGACTGGTCTGGTAAAATGGTTCAACGCTGATAAAGGTTTCGGCTTCATCACTCCTGACGATGGCTCTAAAGACGTGTTCGTACACTTCTCTGCTATCCAGAACGATGGCTACAAATCTCTGGATGAAGGTCAGAAAGTTTCCTTCACCATCGAAAGCGGCGCTAAAGGCCCAGCAGCTGGTAACGTTGTAAGCCTGTAAGCTTCCAACCCAGTAGCACAAAATTCAAAAACCCGCCTTCTGGCGGGTTTTTTCGTTTCTACTGCCGTACCTGCGGATTAACGCAGTTTTTATCCACTTTTCCGCTAAGCGCAGCAATCAGGTTGTCTACCGCGGTCGCCGCCATGCTGTAGCGCGTTTCGTGAGTCGCAGAGCCGATGTGGGGCAGGGCGACGACGTTTGGCATGGCCAGCAGTGGAGAATCTACCGGCAGCGGCTCCTGTTCAAACACGTCCAGGCCGGCGGCGTGGATCTCACCGTTTTGCAGTGCCTCAATCAGCGCCTTCTCATCCACCACCGGGCCGCGACCCGCGTTGATGAAAATGGCCGATCTCTTCATCTTTTCAAACGCCGCTTTGCCAAAGAGATGACGCGTTTCATCCGTCAGCGGCAGGATCAGGCAGACAAAGTCGGCTTCCTGTAACAGCGCATCAAGCTCGCAGTAGCGGGCGTTGAAGCGCTCCTCAGCTTCGCCGTGATGACGGCGTGCGTTATAGAGAATCGGCATGTTGAAGCCGAAATGGGCGCGCCGGGCCAGCGCCATCCCGATACGCCCCATCCCGACTATCCCCAGGGTTTTGCCATGAACGTCCACGCCGAACCAGTCGGAGCCGATGCTTTTCGTCCATTCGCCTGCCTTTACGCGCTCAGCCACTTCCACCACGCGACGGGCGGTGCTGAGCACCAGCGCCATCAGCGTGTCGGCGACGGTTTCCGTCAGGGCATGTGGCGTATGCATCAGCAGGATGTTACGCGCGTTAAGCGCATCCACGTCGAAGTTGTCGTAACCCACGGAAACGGTTGAGGTTGCACGAAGCTTCGGCATTTTCTCCAGCAGCGCTGCATCCACCTTTTCGCTTGAACCCAGCAGGCCCTCGGCGCTGGCAAACGCGTCGGCGTGCTGCGCCACGGTTTCCGGGCTGAGGTTCTTCACCCGGGTAACGGTAAAGTGTTCTTCCAGGCGTTTTTGCAGATCTTCGGGCAGTGCTTTGTACAAAATGACGGACGGCTTCATGCTAATCTCCGTTGATTTTAAAAGATTCAGGCGTGGCGTGCGCCGACGGGTAGCTGTTGATTATTAGCAGGCTTAACGATCAGAGTAAGCCATACCGAGGCAAAAAGCGCCACCCCCATAAAGATGTAAGAGGCTGAAGGGCTGCCGGTTGCGCCGTTGAGATAGCCGACAAACCACGAGCCAAAGAACGAGCCCAGCGCACCCATGCTGTTGATCAGCGCCATCGCGCCGCCCGCGACGTTACGCGGCAGCATTTCCGGGATGATGGCAAAGAACGGGCCATACGGGGCGTACATGGCAGCACCCGCGATCACCAGCAGCGTATAGGAGGCCCAGAAATTATTCGCACCCACGGCCCAGGAGCCAATAAAGGCAAAGGCAGCGATCAGCAGCAGTGGCCAGACGAACAGCTTACGGTTTTGCAGCCTGTCCGATGCCCAGGAAACGACGATCATCGCGATGGTTGCGGCCAGGTAAGGCACCGATGACAGCCAGCCAACTTCCACCATGCCCAGGTTCTCACCGCCGCTGCGGATAATCGACGGCAGCCACAGCACAAAGCCGTACACGCCAATGCTCCAGGTAAAATACTGCGCGCACAGCAGGATGACGTTACGGGAGCGGAAGGCTTCGCCATAGTTACGCACCGCTTTCAGCCCCTGCTGCTCTTTATCCAGCTGCGCCTGCAGTGCGGCTTTCTCATCCTCCGAAAGCCACTTTGCCTGGGCAGGCTTATCTTTTACCAGCACCCACCAGCAGAAGGCCCAGAGGATCGCGGGAACCCCTTCGATGATAAACATCTCACGCCAGCCGTAGGACTGGATGAGGTAGCCGGAAACCACCGACATCCACAGTACGGTGACCGGATTGCCGAGTATCAGGAACGTATTGGCGCGTGAACGCTCGGATTTCGTGAACCAGTTGCTGATATAAATCAGCATCGCCGGCATAACTGCCGCCTCAACCACGCCGAGAATGAAGCGAATGGCGGCCAGAGCAGGAATATTATTCACCACCCCAGTGAGGGATGCACAGGCGCCCCACAGGATCAGGCAGATGAAGATAAGCTTTCGCACGCTGCGGCGCTCGGCGTAAATCGCGCCGGGGATCTGGAAGAAAAAATAGCCCAGGAAGAAGAGAGCCCCCAGCAGGGAGGATACCCCTTTGGTGATCCCGAGGTCTTCGTTGATCCCGGCGGCGGATGCAAAACTGAAGTTGGCACGATCCAGGTACGCCAGGCTGTACGTGATAAACACGATTGGCATGATGTACCACCAGCGTTTTACTGCATTGGTCGAACTGTTCATAGGCTTGCCTCTGTTGTTGAGGTTGTTAACCCCTCACCCTAACCCTCTCTCCAAAGGGTAGAGGGGATGACTTGCACCCTCTCCCCTTTGGGGAGAGGGCCGGGGTGAGGGGATTTAGTCGTTAAGCTGCGCGCGGGTTGGCAGGCCTTCACTGTCGCCCTGCACCTGAATCGCCAGCGAACCAATTTTGTTGCCCCGCGCCACGGCCTGCGGCAGCGGTTTGCCTTCCAGCAGGGCACTGATGACCCCGACGGCAAATCCATCGCCAGCGCCCACGGTATCAACCACGTTGTCGACTTTTACCGCGGCGACCGCGCCTCGCTCACCGTCGGCGGTTTTAAACCATGCGCCGTCGGCACCGGTTTTCAGCACCACGGCTTTCACCCCTCTGTTGAGATAAAAATCAGCAATGCCTTCCGGCGTACTTTCGCCCGTGAGGATCATTCCCTCTTTTATACCCGGCAGAACCCAGTCCGCCTGAAACGCCAGCCGGTTGAGTTTCTCAACCATCTCCGCCTCGCTTTTCCACAGCACCGGCCGAAGGTTAGGATCGAACGAGATCGTCTTACCCAGAGCCTTCATGGTGGTCGCGGCACGATCGAGCAGCTCATACGAGCTGGCCGACAGCGCGGCTGCCACACCGCTCAGGTGCAGATGGCGTGCGCATGCAAAATAGTCGGCGTGATAATCTTCCACCGAGAGATGGCTTGCCGCCGACCCTTTGCGGAAGTATTCCACAATGGGATCGGTTCCATTTTCGACTTTAGACTTAAGCTGAAAGCCGGTCGGGAAGCGCCCGTCGAGCGTGACGCCTTCGGCATCGATCCCCTCTTTTTTCAGCGAGTCGAGAACGAAATGGCCAAAGCTGTCATCCCCCACGCGGCTCACCCATCCGACGTTCAGCCCAAGGCGCGCCAGCCCGGTTGCAACGTTCAGCTCTGCGCCTGCCACGCGTTTAATAAAGCGTTCAACCGCGCTCAGCTCGCCCGTTTCGGTGGCAACGAACATCGCCATGGCCTCGCCGATAGTGATGACATCCAGCGTCTTGTGCATGGTTTACTCCTCGCGCAGCAGGTTGACGTAATGACGGGTAACGGCGGTCAAGTCCGTCCCTTCGAGCGGAAACTCGATACCGCGCGGGGCGTCGGCAGGCAGTTGATTAAGCAGATCCCGCCAGCCTGAGTCGCTCTGGTCCGGGGCAACGGCGCGGAACTGCTCCTTGTGGGGGACGGCGGCTTTGACGTGAATATAGCTGACGGCCGGAGCCAGCTGGCGCGCGGCCTCTTCCGGAGAGTCGCCGACCCACAGCCAGTTGCCCATATCGAACGTCAGCGTAACCGGCAGCGACATCACCCGACAGGCGGCTTTGAAGCGCTGCATCGGGGCGAGCTGGCCGCAGTCCGTCTGATCGTTCTCTACCACCAGCGTCATGCCGCTTTCATCCAGCAGCGCGCGCAGGGAGTGAAGCGGCTGTTTGTTGCTGAAATGACCCAGTGAGACCTTAAGCCACAGCGCGTTCAGCGTGCTGGCTTCGGCAAGATAGCGCGGGAGATCCGGGTTGAGGGTTCCGTCTGGCATAAACAGGGGCGCCGGTGCCGAGTAGCACGCCAGCAAACCCAGCAGTTCAATGGACTCGCCAAGCGCAGGCAGCGCCAGCAGTTCGTCGCTGCAAAACAGCTCGCGGCGGATCTCGACGCCATCCGCCCCTGCGGCAGCAATTACGGGCAGCATCGCCCGCTGGCCGCCCGCCTGACGCACTCGGTCGGCGCCATACGCGGCGGTGACCACCATTATTTTCCTGCTCATTTCCTGACTCCATCGCGTAATCGATAGTATTACGCTAGATGGAACCGGTTCCAAAGAAAAGTTCAGGATGCCGGATTTATGATCGCTGTCACGAAGGGGAGTTTAACGGGCGGTAGAGCCGCGAACGATCAGCTCGCCGGAAAAAACCTGCTCGCGGACGGCGTCGCTGGTGCCTTCAATTCGACGAACCACTTGTTCAACAGCGGCATAGCCGATCTGCCAGGTAGGTTGCTTGAGTGTGGTAATCCCCACGCCTGCTATTTCTGCCCACTCCAGCTCATCGAAGCCGAGTAAGCCGATGTCGCTGCCCCAGTGCAGGCCAATACGCTTGAGCGAGCGCGCCACCTGAAGCGTGAGCGCGCCGTTAGCGGAGATCACCGCTTTACGCATCCCCCGATGGCGGGTGTGGAACTGGCGCAGGGTATTATCCATCTGGCCAGATTCGTGCAGGGGGATTTCGGCATTTTCGGCGATTACGCCGGGATAACGCGCCAGCGTGGCGCGAAACGCAGCCAGACGGTCGCGGCGGGTGTTTACCATACCCAGCGGTTCGCTCAGAAATAGAATCGCTTCGAAACCCTGCTCGATAAGGTGCTCGGTAGCGGTGGTGGCGGCCTGAGTGTTATCCAGCCCGACCACATCGCAGGCAAACTCCGGGATTTTACGGTCGATAAGCACCATCGGCAGGGACGACTGTTGCAGGCGATTTAACCCTTCTTCACGCATCCCGACGGCGTTCACCACGATCCCTTCTACCTGATAGCTGCGGAGCAGATCGAGGTAGTGCAGCTCCTGATCAACCTCGTTATTGGTATTACAGACCAGCGGGGTAAAGCCTTTTTCACGGCACGCCGCTTCGATGCCGCTGAGGACGTTAACGGAGTAGGGGTTGGTGATGTCGGCGATAATAAGGCCTATCAGACGGGTTCGACCGCGCTTGAGGCCGCGCGCCATAAGGCTGGGACGGTAGTCGAGTTCGGCAATGGCCTGTTCAATACGCGCCAGCAAGGCATCGGAAAGCAGGTGTTTCTCGCCGTTGAGGTAGCGCGAGATGCTGGTTTTACCGGTTCTGGCGGCTTTCGCCACGTCGCTGATGGTGGCCCGGGCTGGTTTGCGCATCGCTGATTTCCCTGAAATGAGTGAGAATACCTTAGCGGGAAAATTATCGATGGCAAGTGGTTCATTATGAAAGGTGTTGCCTGATGCCCTTACCCCAACCCTCTCCCGTGGGAGAGGGCGCAAACGCTAAAAACGGCAACGAACGTTGCCGTTTTGCTTCCACCTACTGAATCGGGCTTAAGGTGATCTCAACGCGACGGTTCTGCGCTTTGCCTTCCGCCGTGCTGTTGCTGGCGATCGGGTTAGCCGGACCCATTCCGCTGGTGCGGATGCGGTTCGCTTCAACGCCCTGGGTAATCAGCGAGCTGGCCACGGAATCGGCACGCTGCTGCGACAGGCGCATGTTCAGCTCCTGGCCGCCGGTGCTGTCGGTATAGCCAATTACGTTTACCGCCGTCTTGTTGTACTCTTTGAGCACCATGGCCACGCCGGTCAGGGTATTTGCGCCTGCGGGCTTCAGCGTTGCGCTGCTGCTGTCGAAGGTCACGTTATTTGGCATGTTCAGGATGATGTTGTCGCCGCTGCGCGTGACGCTCACGCCCGTACCTTTCATTTTGTCACGCAGCTTCGCTTCCTGCACATCCATGTAATAACCCACGCCGCCGCCCAGCGCTGCGCCTGCTGCTGCGCCAATCAGCGCGCCTTTGCCGCGATCTTTCTTGGAGGAGGAGAGGGCGCCCACGCCTGCGCCGACCAGCGAGCCAATACCTGCGCCGATGCCGGATTTACCCGCTTCGCGTTCGCCGGAGTAAGGGTTGGTTGTGCAGCCAGAAACAGCCAGTGCACCGCTCACCAGAGCGGCAATAACGAGTACGCGTTTTTTCATCTTATTTCCTTAATCCTTTTTATTCTTTGCCACGACGAACGTGGCAGTGGATTATGACGTCCGGATACGGAGAAAATTCAGTGCATAACTCTGAAATTTGTCACAAACCTTAAACTGCCTCATCGAAAGGCCGGAACACCTGCACGCAACCAGGAGCGCACGCTTTGAGCACCTCAATCAAAACCATTCTGACCGCCGCCCACTGGGGGCCAATGCTGGTCGAAACTGATGGCGATACTGTGCTGTCGTCCCGCGGGGCTTTGCCTTCACGCCACCTCAACTCGTTACAGACCGTTGTTCGCGACCAGGTTCACAGCAAAACCCGCGTGCGCTGGCCGATGGTGCGTAAGGGCTTTCTGGCCTCGCCGGATAAACCGCAGGGCATTCGCGGGCAGGATGAATTCGTTCGCGTAAGCTGGGACGACGCGCTGGCGCTGATCCACTCGCAGCATAAACGCATCCGCGACAGCTACGGCCCGTCGTCCATTTTTGCCGGATCGTATGGCTGGCGCTCTAACGGCGTGCTGCATAAGGCCGCAACCCTGCTGCAGCGCTACATGAGCCTGGCCGGGGGCTATACCGGCCATCTGGGTGATTACTCTACCGGAGCGGCGCAGGCGATCATGCCGTATGTCGTAGGAGGCAATGAGGTATACCAGCAGCAGACCAGCTGGCCGCTGGTGCTGGAGCATACCGGGGTGGTGGTGCTGTGGAGCGCCAACCCGCTCAACACCCTGAAAATTGCCTGGAATGCGTCCGACGAACAGGGCATCGGGTATTTCGATGCGCTGCGTAAAAGCGGCAAGCGCATCATCTGTATCGACCCGATGCGCTCTGAAACCATGGATTTCTTCGGGGACAGCGCCGAGTGGATCGCGCCGCATATGGGTACCGACGTGGCAATGATGCTGGGTATCGCCCATACGCTGGTTGAGAACGGCTGGCACGATACGGCATTTCTCGCGCGCTGCACCACGGGTTTCGATAAATTTTCCGACTATCTGACGGGCAAATCCGACGGTGTCGCCAAAACGGCAGAGTGGGCCGCGGGGATTTGCGGCGTAGAGGCGGTTAAAATCCGCGAACTGGCGGTCTTATTCCATAATAATGCAACGATGTTGATGTCCGGCTGGGGAATGCAGCGCCAGCAGTTTGGCGAGCAGAAGCACTGGATGCTGGTGACGCTTGCCGCCATGCTCGGACAGATTGGCACGCCGGGCGGCGGTTTTGGTCTTTCCTATCACTTTGCGAACGGCGGCAATCCGACGCGTAAAGCGGCGGTGCTGGCTTCTATGCAGGGCTCGGTGCAGGGCGGCGTGGACGCCGTAGATAAAATCCCCGTGGCGCGCATCGTTGAGGCCCTGGAGAACCCGGGCGGGTTTTATCAGCATAACGGTCAGGACCGCCATTTCCCGGATATCAAATTTGTCTGGTGGGCGGGCGGGGCCAACTTCACCCATCATCAGGATACTAACCGCCTGATCCGCGCCTGGCAGAAGCCGGAGCTGGTGGTGATTTCGGAGTGCTTCTGGACCGCATCAGCGAAGCATGCCGACATCGTGCTGCCGGCCACGACCTCTTTCGAGCGTAACGATCTCACCATGACCGGGGATTACAGCAACCAGCACATGGTGCCGATGAAGCGCGTCGTCGCTCCACGGGATGAAGCGCGTGATGATTTTGACGTCTTTGCCGACCTGAGCGAAATGTGGGAAGCGGGCGGCCGCGAGCGTTTCACCGAAGGTAAAACGGATCTGCAATGGCTGGAAACGTTTTATCAGATTGCCGGCCAGCGCGGGGCCGCGCAGGGCGTGACGCTGCCGCCGTTTGCTGAATTCTGGGAGGCGAATCAGCTTATCGAAATGCCGGAAAGCGAGCAGAACGCGCGGTTTATACGTTTTGCGGATTTCCGTCGCGACCCGGAGAATCACCCGTTAAAAACGGAAAGCGGGAAGATTGTGATCCACAGCGAGCGCATCGCCAGCTTTGGCTATGCGGACTGCCCGCCGCACCCAGCGTGGCTGGAGCCGGACGAATGGCATGGCAATGCGCAGCCGGAGCAGCTCCAGCTGCTCTCAGCCCATCCGGCGCATCGTCTGCACAGCCAGCTCAACTACTCGTCGCTGCGCGAGCAGTATGCGGTGGCCGGGCGTGAGCCTATCGTGCTGAATAGCGATGACGCAAAAGCGCGGGGGATTCACAGCGGCGATATCGTTCGCGTCTGGAACGCGCGCGGGCAGGTGCTGGCGGGTGCCGTGGTGAGTGACGGGATCCGCCCTGGCGTTTTCTGCATTCATCAGGGCGCATGGCCCGATCTGGCGCTGGACGAGGGCGGCATTTGTAAGAACGGGGCCGTAAACGTGCTGACCAAAGATCTCCCCAGCTCGAAGCTGGGGAACGGCTGCGCGGGAAATACGGCGCTGGCATGGGTCGAGAAATATCAGGGGCCAGAGCTTACGCTGACGGCGTTCGATCCGCCTGCCAGCTCATGATCCACGTCGGGTGCTGAGTATCATCCTGCCAGGCGCTGTCTTCAATGCGAAAACCCTGAGCATGATAGAAATTCACCGCCCGCACGTTTTTCTGATACACCTCCAGGGTTAAATACGGGTAGTGCTGCTGAACGTGGTTCAGCAGCGCATGCCCGATACCCTTTCCGATGAATGCCGGGGCGACAAACAGGGCGCCAACGAACTGGGACTGCATCACGCTGATAAAGCCACGCAGGGCGCCGTTCTCCTCCCATACCCAGGTTTCGGCAACGGGAAGGTATTCATCGCGCACCATCGCTTCATTCGCTTTCCAGTAGCCTGCATCAATAAACGGGTGCGCCTCGGTTGTGCTCTCAAGCCACAGGCTCAAAAGCCGGGCGGTATTCTCACTTTCCCATTTGCGGATCATGTTCTCCCTCCGGGTGGCAGAAGCAGCCCGTGATGTGGTCATTGACTAACCCGCAGGCCTGCATAAAGGAGTAGCAGATGGTGGTGCCCACAAATTTAAAGCCGCGTTTTTTAGCGCTTTTGACAGGGCATCTGAGGCGGGTGTCGAGGTTGGGATCTCTGCAAGCGTGGCGGCCTGGGTTACCTTCGGCTCGTTATCCACAAACGACCAGACGAAGGCCGAAAAAGGTTCGCCGTTTTGCTCCATCGCCAGGTAAGCCCGCGCGTTACCGATAATCGCCTGAATTTTACCGCGATGGCGGATGATGCCGGCATCCAGAACCAGCCTTTCCACGTCTTCGTCGCCCATTGCCGCAACGGCAACCGGATCGAACCGGTGAAAGGCGTTGCGGTAGTTCTCCCGCTTTTTCAACACGGTGATCCACGATAGCCCAGCCTGCTGGCCTTCAAGGCAGATCATCTCAAACAGTTTTTTACCGTCGGTCTCCGGTACGCCCCATTCCCTGTCGTGATAATCGATATAAAGCCTGATCCTGGCTTACCCAGCCGCAACGTTGCATAGGCTCTCTCCCTTCCTGATACGGTAAACGCAAAAATTTCAATCTGCCCGGCTTGACGTGCCTGCTAAAGAGACAATAGTTAATACAGGGCTATATGCCCTAATACCTCTTCGAACAATGACATATATCGCCGAACTCGGCTCTTTCTGGAGTCGCTTTGATGATGATAAAAAAAATCAGTGGTCGCCATGCTGCTTCTGGCCTGGTGGGCGTCTCAGCCTGCCTGTTTTTTTGTAACACCGCTTTTGCGTGGCAACAGGAATATATCGTTTCAGATGCACAAAGTAATACGACAGAACGCTATACATGGGATGCCGATCACCAACCTCGCTATGAAGATATTCTCGCGGAACGTATTAATCGCTCGCAGAATGCTGCGGGGTTTGCCCTGAACGACCCATCCGGTTCGGATGCGGAAACCGTTCTGAGCGTTGGCTGGAATTTTCCCGTGGCGGGACGTTTCACGACCGGACCCGTCAGGCGTGGCGCAATGATGGCTCTGCCCCTGTAGTGAGTGAATGCGTATGGCGATACAACCACCACGCAGTCGCTTACCGACCCCCTCTGGCATGCCAGCGTTAACTCGCTGGGGTGGCGTGTCGATACGCAGTACGGTGATTTACACCCCTGGGCGAAGATAAGCTATAACCAGCAGGCCGATGAAGAGTATTTATATACCCTGGGATTGAGTGCCAGATTTTAGGGTTGTTATTTTTTTAAACGCTGCGGTAACATATTTAATACATTAATGGCGCGGCTTGTGGCGATAGTGTCCACTCACATCTGGGCGTTTTCTTTCCCGGCAAGGTCATTCATTCCCGATTCCAGGCATTTCATTCCGTTTCTCCTGCATCTCATGCCGTTTTTACCCCAGCTGTTGCAGGGTTTTCTGTATCGTTGTCCTCAGCGAATTCCCTTAATTTCTCTTGCAGGACAACTGCCATGAACACATCAACCTATAACCGCACGCGCTGGCTGACGCTATTCGGCACCATCGTTACTCAGTTTGCACTGGGCTCGGTCTATACCTGGAGCCTGTTTAACAGCGCGCTGTCCGATAAGCTCGGCGCACCGATAAGCCAGGTGGCGTTCTCCTTTGGGCCTGCTGAGCCTTGGGTTAGCAATTTCCTCCTCCGTGGCGGGTAAACTGCAGGAGCGCTTCGGCGTGAAGCGCGTGACCATGGCCTCCGGGATCCTGCTGGGCGTGGGCTTCTTCCTGACGGCGCACTCCAATAACCTGATGATGCTGTGGCTGAGCGCCGGGGTGCTGGTGGGGCTGGCGGACGGCGCGGGCTACCTGCTGACGCTGTCCAACTGCGTGAAGTGGTTCCCGGAGCGTAAAGGGCTCATCTCCGCCTTTGCCATTGGTTCATATGGCCTGGGCAGCCTCGGGTTTAAATTCATCGACTCCCAACTGCTGGCCTCGGTAGGGCTTGAGAAAACCTTTATGATCTGGGGCGTGATTGTTCTGGTCATGATCCTCTTCGGCGCCACGCTGATGAAAGATGCTCCTCAGCAGGAGGTAAAAAAGCGTTAACGGCGTGGTGGAGAATGATTTCACCCTCGCGCAGTCCATGCGTAAACCGCAGTACTGGATGCTGGCGGTGATGTTCCTGACGGCCTGCATGAGCGGTCTGTATGTTATTGGCGTGGCGAAAGATATCGCGCAGGGAATGGTGAAGCTGGATGCAGCGACGGCGGCGAATGCGGTGACGGTGATCTCCATCGCTAACCTCTCTGGTCGCCTGGTCCTGGGTATTCTGTCTGACAAAATCGCCCGTATCCGCGTGATTACGCTGGGACAGGTTATCTCGCTGGTGGGCATGGCGGCGCTGCTGTTCGCGCCGCTGGAACGAGGCGACATTCTTTGCGGCAATCGCGTGCGTGGCCTTTAACTTTGGCGGCACCATTACCGTCTTCCCGTCGCTGGTGAGCGAGTTCTTTGGCCTGAATAACCTGGCAAAAAACTACGGCGTGATTTATCTCGGCTTTGGTATCGGCAGTATTGCGGTTCGCTGATTGCCTCGCTGTTTGGTGGCTTCTACGTGACCTTCTGCGTGATATTTGCCTTGCTGATTATTTCCCTCGCGCTCTCCACGACGATTCGTCAGCCGCAGCGTGAAGCGTATAAAGAAGCGCATGCATGATTCGATAAAAAGAGGCCGCAGGGCCTCTTTTTTATCTCAGCATCGCTTCCGGACTTGTTATTTTGTAAAAATCTTCAACGATCACATTCTCTGCTGCCACTTTTCTTTCCCGCTGTGGTCTACTTATCGCGCTTGTAGACGTTTCTGATAACGGTTTCTCTCGCATCTACTTACTCTGTCAGCTTTCTCAATGAGATTCGGCGGGTCTATATACCCCTTCCCCCAGGGTTGTTTGCATGAAATATATTAGGTCTCTTACCCAGCAACGATTGTGTTTGATGCTGGCTGTCTATATCGGATTATTCTGAATGGCGCGGTGCTGTTCAGAAGAGTGGAAGGTTACTTCGAGCACCTCACCGTAAGAAATGGAATTTTTGCCGTAATTGAAGTGTTCGGTTCCGTCCTCGCGACATTCTTCCTGTTACGTCTGCTCTCGCTCTTTGGCCGCCGTACCTGGCAAATTCTGGCCTCGCTGGTGGTGATTATCTCCGCCGCGCCAGCTATTACATGACCTTCATGAACGTAGTTATTGGCTATGGTATTGTCGCCTCGGTGATGACCACGGACATCGACCTCTCGAAAGAGGTGGTGGGACAAGGGTTCATCATGTGGACAATTCTGACCTGCCTGGTGCCGCTCTTCTTTATCTGGAGTAATACCTGCCGCTATACCCTGTTACGCCAGCTGCGTACCCGGGGACAGCGTATCCGCAACGTCGTCGTTGTTCTGCTGGCGGGGCTGCTGGGTGTGGGGCACCGATTCGCCTGATGGAAAAACAGCAAAGAAATGTCGAAAAAGCCACGGGCGTGGATATGCCAAGCTACGGCGGCGTGGTCGCCAACTCGTATCTGCCCTCTAACTGGCTGTCGGCGCTAGGCCTGTATGCATGGGCGCAGGCGGACGAGTCCAGTGATGTGAAATCGCTGATCAACCGACCAAAAAATTCACCTACCAGGCCCCGGCAGACGGGCTGGATGATACGTATGTGGTCTTTGTAATCGGCGAAACGACGCGCTGGGATCATATGGGCATTCTCGGTTATGACCGCGACACTACGCCGAAGCTGGCGCAGGAAAAGAATCTGGTGGCTTACCGCGGCTACTCCTGCGATACCGCCACGAAGCTCTCGCTGCGCTGTATGTTTGTGCGTGAGGGCGGTGCGAGCGAAAACCCGCAGCGTACCCTCAAAGAGCAAAACGTGTTTGCTGTGCTGAAGCAGCTTGGCTTTAGCTCTGATCTGTTCGCCATGCAAAGCGAGATGTGGTTCTACACCAACACCATGGCGGACAATATCGCCTACCGCGAGCAGATTGGCGCCGAGCCGCGTAACCGTGGAAAGAGCGTCGATGATATGCTGTTGCTCGAGGAGATGTCACAGTCTTTGAAAAGTCATCCTAAAGGTAAGCATTTGATTATCCTGCATACCAAAGGATCACATTACAGCTATTACCAGCGTTACACGCGAGATTATGCGAAGTGGCAGCCGGAGTGTGTCAGCATTAATGCCAGCTGTAGTAAGGAAGAGCTGGTAAATGCTTTCGATAACACGGTGCTGTATGTAGATACGTTCCTGAGCCGGGTTATCGATCAGCTACGCGATAAGAAAGCGATCGTTATCTACGCGGCTGACCACGGCGAGTCCATCAACGAGAAAGAGCATTTACACGGTACGCCGCGTAAGCTGGCGCCGCCGGAGCAGTTCCGGGTACCGATGATTATGTGGATGTCGGATAAGTATCTGGAAAACCCTGACAAAGCCAAAATGTTTCGCCCATCTGAAACAGCAGGCAGAAATCAAGGTGCCGCGCCGTCACGTAGAGCTGTACGACACCATTATGGGCTGTCTCGGCTATACCTCGCCAGACGGCGGGATTAACGAAAATAACAACTGGTGTAAACTCCCTGATAACACCACAAAAGCCGCGCAGTAGCTGCTCTGGCGAGAATATCGCCAGTTGAATGGCTTTTTGAAAATAAGGGATTGACGGGGAGCGCACCTCAGCAGTAAGATGCGCTCCGCATTCGGCGAGTAGCGCAGCTTGGTAGCGCAACTGGTTTGGGACCAGTGGGTCGGAGGTTCGAATCCTCTCTCGCCGACCACATTCTAAAAAGGGCTAACCGCAAGGTTAGCCCTTTTGGCATTAACGCCTTATCCGGTGCCACTCAGTAAAATACCCCTTAGCCCTGCTTCTCCCTGTCTGCTCACGGTTTTGTGACATAATCCATTGTATTTTTTTATATATAGTTTGATCTTTTTTCGCGTTGCTTATGGATAACCTCAGCATTTTTCGCTGTGCGTTTTAACGTTCGCGGTATTTAGTGCTCAGATAATCACCATTCTGTAAGAAAATTTACCCATTCTGAATAAAACTTAATCACTGTGTGTTGCGAAATATGAAGATAGTTGTGCTGCATCATGGCGAGTAGCATAAATTTCTCTGCTGAAAACTGGCTTTCAGAGTTTTTTTAATCTTTGTTTGCGGTTTCTCACACTCCACGTAAATCCCCGCCACCTGTATTGACGTTTTCACATTCTGTTGACAGATTGTAGGGCACGAGGGGCATATCAGGGAGGATCTGCGCTGCAACTCAAACGCTCTCTGAAAGGATTCTCTATCCCTTTTAACGCCTTCGGGCATCACCGACCGGACCGGTAAAAAATAAATAAAGGTCAGGCGGCCGTAACACAACAAAGCAAAACATCACATTGGAGCACAATAATGAGTATTTCCTTGAAGAAGTCAGGGATGCTGAAGCTTGGTCTGAGCCTGGTGGCCATGACCGTCGCAGCAAGCGTACAGGCCAAAACCCTGGTTTACTGTTCTGAGGGCTCTCCGGAAGGCTTTAACCCACAGCTCTTTACCTCTGGTACGACTTACGACGCAAGCTCTGTACCGATCTATAACCGTCTGGTTGAATTTAAAACCGGCACCACGGAAGTGATTCCTGGCCTGGCTGAAAAGTGGGATATCAGCGAAGACGGTAAAACCTATACCTTCCACCTGCGTCAGGGCGTGAAGTGGCAGGACAGCAAAGAATTCAAACCAACGCGCGATCTTAACGCCGACGACGTTGTGTTCTCCTTCGACCGTCAGAAAAACGCGCAGAACCCGTACCATAAGTGTCTGCGGCAGCTATGAATACTTCGAAGGGATGGGCCTGCCGGACCTGATCGCTGAAGTGAAAAAAGTGGACGATAAAACCGTTCAGTTCGTGCTGACGCGTCCGGAAGCGCCATTCCTGGCTGACCTGGCTATGGACTTCGCCTCTATTCTCTCTAAAGAGTACGCGGACAACATGCTGAAAGCCGGCACGCCGGAAAAAGTGGACCTGAACCCAATCGGTACCGGCCCGTTCCAGCTGCTTCAGTACCAGAAAGATTCCCGTATCCTGTATAAAGCCTTCCCGGGCTACTGGGGCACCAAGCCGCAGATCGACCGTCTGGTCTTCTCCATCACGCCTGACGCATCCGTGCGTTACGCAAAACTGCAAAAAAATGAATGCCAGGTGATGCCGTATCCAAACCCGGCTGACATTGCTCGCATGAAGCAGGACAAAAATATTAACCTGATGGAGCAGGCCGGGCCTGAACGTGGGCTATCTCTCCTTCAACACCGAGAAGAAACCGTTCGACGACGTGAAAGTGCGTCAGGCGCTGACCTACGCGGTGAACAAAGAAGCGATCATCAAAGCCGTATACCAGGGTGCGGGCGTTGCGGCCAAGAACCTGATCCCACAACCATGTGGGGCTATAACGACGACATCAAGGACTACACCTACGATCCTGAGAAAGCGAAAGCGCTGCTGAAGGAAGCGGGTCAGGACAAAGGCTTCACCGTTGAGCTGTGGGCAATGCCGGTACAGCGTCCTTACAACCCGAACGCACGCCGTATGGCGGAAAATGGTCCAGGCTGACTGGGCGAAGATTGGCGTTCAGGCCAAGATCGTGACCTACGAGTGGGGCGAGTACCTGAAGCGCGCCAAAGCGGGTGAACACCAGGCGGTAATGATGGGCTGGACCGGCGACAATGGGGATCCGGACAACTTCTTCGCTACCCTGTTCAGCTGTGCGGCAGCCAAAGACGGCTCTAACTACTCTCGCTGGTGCTACAAGCCGTTTGAAGACCTGATCCAGCCGGCGCGTGCGACCGACGATCACAACAAACGTATTGAACTGTACAAGCAGGCGCAGGTTGTCATGCACGACCAGGCTCCGGCGCTGATTGTTGCTCACTCCACCGTGTACGAGCCGGTGCGTAAAGAAGTGAAGGGCTACGTGGTTGGATCCGCTGGGCAAGACATCACTTCGAAAACGTATCAATCGAATAATAAGTAGGGTGTTCTCCCTCTCCCTTCAGGAGAGGGCAGGGGTGAGGGCCGCGCATGTTTTGCCCTCACCCTGACCCTCGCCCGATGGAGAGGGAATTTACATTTGTGAGCAATACAGACGTTGCGCCACTGGGCGTGCGTCATCAGAGAGAATCCGGGTTATGTTGCAGTTCATCCTCCGACGTCTGGGACTTGTTATCCCGACGTTTATCGGTATCACCCTTCTCACTTTTGCCTTCGTCCATATGATCCCGGGTGACCCGGTGATGATTATGGCGGGCGAGCGTGGTATCTCCCCTGAACGTCATGCGCAACTGCTGGCTGAACTCGGCCTTGATAAGCCGATGTGGCAGCAGTACCTCCACTATATCTGGGGCGTATTGCACGGCGATTTAGGGATTTCACTAAAAAGCCGACTCCCGGTGTGGGACGAGTTCGTGCCGCGTTTTAAAGCGACGCTGGAGCTGGGTATCTGCGCCATGATCTTTGCGACCGCGGTGGGTATTCCCGTTGGCGTACTGGCTGCCGTTAAGCGTGGCTCTATTTTCGACCACACTGCCGTTGGCCTGGCCCTGACCGGCTACTCCATGCCTATCTTCTGGTGGGGCATGATGCTGATCATGCTGGTATCGGTGCAGTGGAACCGTGACGCCGGTCTCCGGTCGCGTCAGCGATATGGTCTTCCTTGACGACACCAACCCGTTAACCGGCTTTATGCTGATTGATACGGCGATTCTGGGGCGAAGAGGGCAACTTCATTGATGCGGTTGCGCACATGATCCTGCCTGCGATGGTGCTGGGTACCATACCCCTGGCGGTAATCGTGCGTATGACCCGTTCTTCCATGCTGGAAGTGCTGGGCGAAGATTATATTCGTACCGCCCGCGCCAAGGGCCTGACCTGTATGCGCGTCATCATCATTCATGCCCTGCGTAACGCCATGCTGCCGGTTGTCACCGTTATCGGCCTGCAGGTGGGCACGCTGCTGGCGGGGGCGATCCTGACCGAAACCATCTTCTCCTGGCCGGGCCTCGGACGCTGGCTGATTGATGCGCTGCAACGCCGTGACTATCCGGTGGTGCAGGGCGGTGTGCTGCTGGTCGCGACGATGATTATCCTCGTCAACCTGCTGGTCGATTTGCTGTACGGCGTGGTGAACCCGCGTATTCGTCATAAGAAGTAAGGGGCCATCATGTCACAAGTAACTCAAAATAACGTGGTCACTGCACCGGTACCTATGACGCCGATGCAGGAGTTCTGGCACTACTTCAAGCGCAACAAAGGCGCGGTTGTCGGGCTGGCGTATGTTTCCATCATGATCCTGATTGCGGTATTTGCGAACTTCCTCGCACCGTATAACCCGGCGGATCAGTTCCGCGATGCGCTGCTTGTGCCGCCGGTCTGGCAGGACGGGGGCAGCTTTGCCCACCTGCTGGGCACCGATGACGTGGGCCGCGATGTCCTGTCGCGCCTGATGTACGGCGCGCGTCTGTCGCTGCTGGTTGGCTGTCTTGTCGTGGTACTGTCGCTGGTCATGGGCGTCGTGCTCGGCCTGGTGGCGGGCTACTTCGGCGGCATCGTTGATAACATCATTATGCGCGTCGTCGATATTATGCTGGCGCTGCCAAGCCTGCTGCTGGCCCTGGTGCTGGTGGCGGTCTTCGGTCCGTCGATCGGTAACGCCGCGCTTGCGCTTACGTTTGTTGCGCTACCGCACTACGTGCGTTTAACCCGTGCGGCGGTGCTGGTTGAAGTGAACCGCGATTACGTCACCGCGTCCCGGGTGGCGGGTGCCGGTGCGATGCGCCAGATGTTTATCAATATCTTCCCGAACTGCCTTGCGCCGCTGATCGTTCAGGCGTCGCTCGGTTTCTCTAACGCCATTCTCGATATGGCCGCTCTTGGCTTCCTTGGCATGGGTGCGCAGCCGCCAACGCCGGAGTGGGGCACCATGCTCTCCGACGTGTTGCAGTTCGCGCAAAGCGCCTGGTGGGTCGTCACCTTCCCGGGTCTGGCGATTCTGCTGACGGTGCTGGCATTTAACCTGATGGGTGATGGCCTGCGTGATGCACTTGATCCCAAACTGAAGCAGTAAGAGGCACGAGATGGCGTTATTAAATGTAGATAAATTATCCGTGCACTTCGGCGACGAAGGCACACCGTTTCGCGCCGTGGACCGAATCAGCTACAGCGTAAATCAGGGTGAAGTGGTCGGTATCGTTGGAGAGTCAGGTTCCGGTAAATCCGTCAGCTCGCTGGCAATCATGGGGCTGATTGACTACCCCGGCCGCGTGATGGCGGAAAGCCTGGAGTTTAACGGCCAGGATCTGAAGCGCATTTCCGAGAAGCAGCGCCGCCAGCTGGTGGGCGCAGAAGTGGCAATGATCTTCCAGGACCCCATGACCAGCCTGAACCCGTGCTACACCGTTGGCTTCCAGATTATGGAAGCGATTAAGGTGCATCAGGGCGGCAATAAGAAAACCCGCCGCCAGCGTGCTATCGATCTGCTGACGCAGGTGGGGATCCCCGATCCGGCATCACGCCTGGACGTTTACCCGCATCAGCTTTCAGGCGGGATGAGCCAGCGCGTGATGATCGCCATGGCGATCGCCTGTCGGCCAAAGCTGTTGATAGCCGATGAACCGACAACCGCGCTGGACGTTACCATCCAGGCGCAAATCATCGAGCTGCTGCTGGAGCTGCAGCAGAAAGAGAACATGGCGCTGGTGCTGATTACGCACGATCTGGCGCTGGTGGCGGAAGCGGCGCACAAGATCATCGTGATGTACGCGGGCCAGGTGGTGGAGACCGGAAGTTCGCACGATATCTTCCGCGCGCCGCGTCACCCGTATACGCAGGCGCTGCTGCGTGCGCTGCCGGAGTTTGCCCAGGACAAAGCGCGTCTGGCGTCGCTGCGGGTGTGGTTCCGGGTAAATACGACCGTCCGCAGGGCTGCCTGCTCAACCCGCGCTGCCCGTATGCGACGGACAAATGCCGCGCTGAGGAGCCAGAGCTGAATCTGCTGGCCGATGGTCGACAGTCAAAATGCCACTACCCACTCGATGATGCCGGGAGGCCAACACTATGAGTACGCAACAGGCCACCACGCAACAGCCGCTGTTGCAGGCTATCGACCTGAAAAAACACTACCCGGTGAAGAAGGGCATTTTTGCCCCTGAGCGCCTGGTGAAAGCGCTGGACGGCGTCTCCTTCAGCCTCGAACGCGGTAAAACGCTGGCGGTGGTTGGGGAGTCTGGCTGTGGAAAATCCACGCTGGGCCGTCTGCTGACGATGATTGAACGCCAACCGGCGGCGAGCTCTACTATCAGGGGCAGGATCTGCTCAAGCACGATCCGCAGGCGCAGAAGCTGCGTCGTCATAAAATCCAGATTGTGTTCCAGAACCCGTACGGCTCGCTGAATCCGCGCAAGAAGGTCGGGCAAATTCTGGAAGAACCGCTGCTGATTAACAGCAATCTGAGCAAAGCGCAGCGCCGCGAAAAAGCGCTGGCGATGATGGCGAAAGTGGGGCTTAAAACCGAGCATTACGATCGCTACCCGCATATGTTCTCTGGCGGTCAGCGTCAGCGTATTGCCATCGCCCGTGGTCTGATGCTTGACCCGGACGTGGTGATTGCCGATGAGCCGGTTTCGGCGCTCGACGTCTCCGTTCGCGCGCAGGTGCTTAACCTGATGATGGATTTACAGCAGGATCTTGGGCTGTCGTACGTCTTCATCTCCCATGACCTCTCCGTCGTCGAGCACATTGCCGACGAGGTAATGGTGATGTATCTGGGACGCTGCGTGGAGAAGGGGACCAAAGACCAGATCTTTACTAACCCGCGCCATCCCTATACGCAGGCGCTGCTGTCGGCGACGCCGAGACTGAACCCGGACGACCGTCGTGAACGCATCAAGCTGACCGGCGAGCTGCCAAGCCCGCTGAATCCGCCGCCGGGATGTGCCTTCAACGCCCGCTGCCGTCGCCGCTTTGGCCCGTGCACGCAGCTGCAGCCACAGCTGAAGGATTACGGCGGTCAACTGGTGGCCTGCTTCGCGGTCGATCAGGATGAAAACGGCGAAAAGCCGCATGCATAAAGAAAAAACCGGCGATGAGCCGGTTTTTTTATGCCTGACGTCTACTTTCGTAAACGAATCTGGTCGACGGCGTGTTTCTCACTCTTGGTAAGGATCAGGCTGGCGCGTTCACGCGTCGGCAGGATGTTCTCTTTCAGGTTCACGTAGTTGATCTCATTTCCACAGCCCGGTCGCCACGTTGATAGCCTCTTCTTCAGAGAGCTGGGCGTAGTTGTGGAAATAGGAATCCGGGTCGGTGAACGCGCCTTCGCGGAACTTCAGGAAGCGGTTGATGTACCAGCGCTGCAGCAGTTCCTCCGGCGCATCGACATAAATAGAGAAATCGACGAAGTCAGAGACAAACACATGATGCGGATCGTGAGGATAATCCATCCCGCTTTGCAGAACGTTAATCCTTCCAGAATCAGGATATCGGGCTGCACAACCGTTTTGTCGCCGTCCGGGATGCGGTCGTAAATCAGATGCGAGTAGACCGGCGCAGGTAACGTTTCGGCACGCCCGATTTTAAGTCAGAGACAACTTCACCAGGCGGTGCATATCATAGGAGAGCGGGAAGCCCTTCTTCTTCATTAAGCCGCGTTCTTTTAACACCTCGTTGGGGATGCAGGAAGCCGTCAGTGGTGATC
Source organism: Callosobruchus maculatus (assembly GCA_951848785.1). Classification (NCBI taxonomy): domain Eukaryota; kingdom Metazoa; phylum Arthropoda; class Insecta; order Coleoptera; family Chrysomelidae; genus Callosobruchus; species Callosobruchus maculatus. Next base: position 5,164 of record CATOUR010000688.1, on the reverse strand, counting down.
AGCTCGACGCTGCGGTGTTCTGGCCAGCGGCTCAGCAGCGCCTGTAGCACGCGCGCGGTGGTACTTTTGCCCACTGCACGCTGCCCGCAATGCTGATGATATACGGAATACGTTGACCGTTGGTGCCAAGGAACTGTTCCAAGCACGGCCTGACGACGCAAATTGGAGCTGATATAGAAGTTAAGCAAGCGAGAGAGGGGGAGATAGATTTCTGCCACCTCTTCCAGGGAGAGATCTTCGTTTATCCCTTTTAGCCGTGCGATTTCACCTTCCGTCAGCGTCATAGGGACGGAGTCACGCAGGGCTGCCCACTGGCTACGGTTTAAACTGAAGATATGGCGTCATTAACGTTTGCTCTTTTTGCTCATAAGCATGCTTCTGTGAACCATCACGAAACGGCGGGTGCGGGCTCATCACATAGTTAATTTTGGACAATGGGCAGGAGGTTAACACCAGATGAGAGGAATAATAAGAAAAAATATGGGAAAGCGATGCGTAACCGGGGAGGCATCACGCAGGGCTATAGCATGTCAAAATCAGAGGTTCATGTTGAATATTTAACCGCGGAGTGGATGAATTTACAGCGGTTAGCACTGGTTTCGCATAAAATGTGAGCGAGAAGAACGTTTTATGCAATTTTTTAGTTGCATGACCGCGCATGTCTCCATAGAATGTGCGCTACTTGATGCCGACTTAGCTCAGTAGGTAGAGCAACTGACTTGTAATCAGTAGGTCACCAGTTCGATTCCGGTAGTCGGCACCATCAAGTCCGGTGGGGTTCCCGAGCGGCCAAAGGGAGCAGACTGTAAATCTGCCGTCACAGACTTCGAAGGTTCGAATCCTTCCCCCACCACCACTTTCTGGCAGCGTCAAAGCCGCCAGAGCTGGTTGGAAAAATTGACCAGCTCGAACAGAAAAGAGAGAAATCTCTTTTTTTGTTACAGAAAGAACTGGGTAGCCGAGTTTCAGGATGCGGGCATCGTATAATGGCTATTACCTCAGCCTTCCAAGCTGATGATGCGGGTTCGATTCCCGCTGCCCGCTCCAATACGTGCTGATATGGCTCAGTTGGTAGAGCGCACCCTTGGTAAGGGTGAGGTCCCCAGTTCGACTCTGGGTATCAGCACCACTTCACTTCTCCCTCCCATTTCTCTCTGTTTCAATATAAATGTATTCAACAGTTCAGGCATTTTTCGCCTGGTTGATGTGGTGATATCACCGATTTATCCGTGTCTTAGAGGGACAATCGATGTCTAAAGAAAAGTTTGAACGTACAAAACCGCACGTTAACGTCGTACTATCGGCCACGTTGACCATGGTAAAACAACGCTGACCGCTGCAATCACTACCGTACTGGCTAAACCTACGGCGGTGCTGCTCGTGCTTTCGACCAGATCGATAACGCACCAGAAGAAAAAGCTCGTGGTATCACCATCAACACCTCTCACGTTGAGTATGGACACCCCGACTCGCCACTACGCTCACGTAGACTGCCCAGGCCACGCCGACTATGTTAAAAACATGATCACCGGTGCTGCGCAGATGGACGGCGCGATCCTGGTTGTTGCTGCGACTGACGGCCCAATGCCTCAGACCGTGAGCACATCCTGCTGGGTCGTCAGGTAGGCGTTCCTTACATCATCGTGTTCCTGAACAAATGCGACATGGTTGATGACGAAGAGCTGCTGGAACTGGTAGAGATGGAAGTTCGTGAACTGCTGTCTCAGTACGATTTCCAGGCGACGATACCCCAATCGTTCGTGGTTCCGCGCTGAAAGCGCTGGAAGGCGAAGCAGAGTGGGAAGAGAAAATCATCGAACTGGCTGGCTACCTGGATTCTTACATCCCAGAACCAGAGCGTGCGATTGACAAGCCATTCCTGCTGCCAATCGAAGACGTATTCTCCATCTCCGGTCGTGGTACCGTTGTTACCGGTCGTGTAGAACGCGGGTATCATCAAAGTTGGTGAAGAAGTTGAAATCGTTGGTATCAAAGACACTGCGAAGTCTACCTGTACTGGCGTTGAAATGTTCCGCAAACTGCTGGACGAAGGCCGTGCTGGTGAGAACGTAGGTGTTCTGCTGCGTGGTATCAAACGTGAAGAAATCGAACGTGGTCAGGTACTGGCGAAGCCAGGCTCAATCAAGCCACACACCAAGTTCGAATCTGAAGTGTACATTCTGTCCAAAGACGAAGGCGGCCGTCATACTCCGTTCTTCAAAGGCTACCGTCCACAGTTCTACTTCCGTACAACTGACGTGACCGGTACCATCGAACTGCCAGAAGGCGTAGAGATGGTAATGCCAGGCGACAACATCAAGATGGTTGTGACTCTGATCCACCCAATCGCGATGGACGACGGTCTGCGTTTCGCAATCCGTGAAGGCGGCCGTACCGTTGGCGCGGGCGTTGTTGCTAAAGTTTCTCGGCTAATCGCTGATAACATTTGACGCAATGCGCAATAAAAGGGCATCATTTGATGCCCTTTTTGCACGCTTTCACATCAGAACCTGGCTCATCAGTGATTAATTTTGTCATAATCATTGCTGAGACAGGCTCTGCAGAGAGCGTATAATACGAAAAGCGAATAGCATTTCGATTGGTTTGCCTCGCGCTCGCGGGGTGAAAATGTTTGTAGAATACTTCTGACAGGTTGGTTTATGAGTGCGAATACCGAAGCTCAAGGGAGCGGGCGCGGCCTGGAAGCGATGAAATGGGATAGTTGTAGCCGTGCTGCTGATTGTGGCGATTGTCGGCAACTATCTTTATCGTGACATGATGCTGCCGCTACGTGCGCTTGCAGTGGTAATTCTGATTGCTGCAGCGGGTGTGTCGCGCTGTTGACGACAAAAGGCAAAGCGACCGTTGCGTTTGCCCGCGAAGCGCGTACCGAAGTCCGCAAGGTCATTTGGCCGACTCGCCAGGAAACATTGCACACCACGCTGATTGTAGCGGCGGGTTACCGCTGTAATGTCACTGATCCTGTTGGGGACTGGATGGTATTCTGGTTCGCCTGGTATCCTTTATCACTGGCCTGAGGTTCTGAGATGTCTGAAGCCCCTAAAAAGCGCTGGTACGTCGTTCAGGCGTTTTCCGGTTTTGAAGGCCGCGTAGCAACGTCGCTGCGTGAGCATATCAAATTACACAACATGGAAGAATTATTTGGCGAAGTTATGGTTCCGACCGAAGAAGTGGTCGAGATCCGTGGCGGCAACGTCGCAAAAGCGAGCGTAAATTCTTTCCCGGGTTACGTGCTGGTTCAGATGGTTATGAACGACGCGAGCTGGCACCTGGTGCGCAGCGTACCGCGCGTGATGGGCTTTATCGGCGGCACGTCTGACCGTCCGGCGCCAATCAGCGACAAAGAAGTTGATGCGATTATGAACCGCCTCCAGCAGGTTGGTGATAAGCCGCGTCCGAAAACGCTGTTTGAACCGGGTGAAATGGTTCGTGTTAATGACGGTCCGTTGCTGACTTTAATGGCGTTGTGGAAGAAGTGGACTACGAGAAGTCCCGCCTGAAAGTTTCTGTTTCTATCTTCGGTCGTGCGACCCCGGGTAGAGCTGGACTTTGCCCAGGTAGAAAAAGCTTAAGCCAGCGATCAAAAAGCGACGACTTAATCGTTGCACAGGGCGCGAGATTGGAATACAATTTCGCGCCTTTTTGTTTTTATGGGTCCCGGCCCGTAAACGAATTTTATTCACGGGGAGCCTCTCTGAGGCGTTATTACCCAATCAGAGGATTTTAGAATGGCTAAGAAAGTACAAGCCTACGTCAAGCTGCAGGTTGCAGCAGGTATGGCGAACCCAAGTCCACCAGTTGGTCCAGCTCTGGGTCAGCAGGGTGTGAACATCATGGAATTCTGTAAAGCGTTCAACGCGAAAACTGAATCCATGGAAAAAGGTCTGCCAATTCCAGTTGTTATCACTGTTTACGCTGACCGTTCTTTCACTTTCGTTACCAAAACCCCTCCAGCAAGCAGTTCTGCTGAAGAAAGCGGCTGGTATCAAGTCTGGTTCCGGTAAGCCGAACAAAGACAAAGTGGGTAAAATTTCCCGCGCTCAGCTGCAGGAAATCGCGCAGACCAAAGCTGCCGACATGACTGGTTCCGACATTGAAGCGATGACTCGCTCCATCGAAGGTACTGCACGTTCCATGGGCCTGGTAGTGGAGGACTAAGAAATGGCTAACTGACCAAGCGCATGTCCGTGATCCGTGACAAAGTTGATGCGACCAAACAGTACGACATCAACGAAGCTATCGCTCTGCTGAAAGAACTGGCTACCGCTAAGTTCGTTGAAAGCGTTGACGTTGCCGTTAACCTGGGCATCGACGCTCGTAAATCGATCAGAACGTTCGTGGCGCAACTGTACTGCCACACGGGTACTGGCCGTTCCGTACGCGTAGCTGTATTTGCTCAGGGTGCAAACGCTGAAGCTGCTAAAGCTGCCGGCGCTGAACTGGTAGGTATGGAAGATCTGGCTGATCAGATCAAGAAAGGCGAAATGAACTTTGACGTTGTTATTGCATCTCCAGATGCAATGCGCGTTGTTGGCCAGCTGGGCCAGGTTCTGGGTCCACGCGGCCTGATGCCAAACCCGAAAGTTGGTACTGTAACGCCTAACGTTGCTGAAGCGGTTAAGAACGCTAAAGCAGGTCAGGTTCGTTATCGTAACGACAAAAACGGCATCATCCACACCACCATCGGTAAAGTGGACTTTGACGCTGACAAACTGAAAGAAAACCTGGAAGCTCTGCTGGTTGCGCTGAAAAAAGCAAAACCAACTCAGGCTAAAGGCGTGTACATCAAGAAAGTTAGCATCTCCACCACCATGGGTGCAGGTGTTGCAGTTGACCAGGCTGGCCTGAGCGCTGCTGCAAACTAATGCCTTTACGTGGGCGGTGATTTTGTCTACAATCTTACCCCCCACGTTTGCTAACAAAAGTTAGCGGCTAAAAGAATTGTTCGTTGGAGCCTGGCCTATCCAGGCCTCCGTCGAAGACCGCAGGTGTTTCGCAAGAAACTTAATCCCCTGCGTAGACGGTGGACAGAACGCTAAGATTATTTTAAATACTCTGGCTTGTTTCTGCTCACCGTATTAAGACGCTCTTCCCGTTGGGTTGAGTGAAGTGAGTTCCGGAACATGAGTTCCGGCAAACATCC